>OU696578.1:843797-888797 GCA_916048095.2 Sacculina carcini
AATTTCCGGTGTAGTCATTTGGTGTTGCGATTTTGCCAGCCTTTTTTTCGGCTCGGCTCTGTTTGTTTTTCTCGCACTGAATTTTGGCGTGTTGTTTTTGAACCGCTCGTAACTTCATTGTTCTCAGAATAATTTGGCGTTCTACCGCGCCCATCAATTCTACTTATTTTTGCTTTTTTTGCAATTAGTAAATTATATTTTCTTGTTTGAATATTACCATTTATATTACACTAAAATTATCATCACGTGTGTTTTATTTTGGCGTCGAAGGTTGAAATTTTTTATTACTAGCTCGTGAGTAATGTTCTGTGGATCCTGGCAGCTTTTCGTGCATTCGAGGTTCTTATTATGAAAGCGACAATTAATGCAGCATATTGCAGTGTTTAATTTGTATTACGCAGTCAGTCAACATGAGAAATGAAAGATCTTGCAAGAAGTCAGTTTTTGTTCTCTCGTGCGGGTTTCAGCATATGTACTCAATGAAAATGAAACACATTAAACAACGTTTTAATAACTATATAAACCGTATCAGTTTAATTAGTGGGGACACCGTGGGGACACCGAGATTGTATACAACATATTGGTGCGCGCAAAAAGTGGCGCAGCAGTCATATTCGACGAAGCTGCGGCGTTTGTGGCGCGCCAATTGCACCGAATCTTTTAGTACGGGAATCGCTGAGAACGAGGCCGGGCGGATTGTCCCTGACTGCATCTCTGCCATGATATAGGTGGCGCTGCGAGCGGTAATAGATGGCGCTGATATCGCGTATCAATTGATGGCTTGCAGTTCACTGCACCACACACTGACATGTAGCTCTGAATAACACACAAAATACGCAACAATATTACACTTTCATCTCTCTGAATTAATTATATATGATTATTAGGTGTATTTATAGTTATAATTAAAATACTGATCAGTTAATTAGCTGAAAAACAGCCAAACTATACCGGAGTTCTGTGAGATAGACGTGGCAGCACATTGGCAGCTTCTAGTGATGCCAGATGCTGTTCACTGGCAACCCTGTGAAGGTGGCTTGACATTGCGCCTGCATGCTCGCCTCTCTGTCTGGCAACCTGTACAGCAGGCGACCTGGCAACCCTAGTGTGCAGGTCGTGTTGTGACACACTGCGCCGAAATTGCCCACTATTTGCGCAACACACACACACACACACACAAATATCCACAATAACAGTATTATTATTATTATCAGTAGATTTAGAAATTATATGTGAATATTATCTTCATTTCAAATTGTTTATATGACAAAACAAATGAAAAGATATGGGACCAATAAAAATGATAGCCACATCTTCAATATTAGCGTTCCAATTCACATGATTCATCAGATACACACACACACACACATTTTTTGCCCAAAAAGCAGACGGGACAAATTTGCCGCAGATTTATCGTAATGTGAAGAACACAAATGTCTGGAGGTGCACATGCATTCATCCCGACAATAATGGTGAACGCAAGATCGAGGCCATTTCCCTGCAGTGTGAATCAAGCCACATCTGTTGAAGCACGTTTAATCACGGCTCTACAGCGTTGCCGATTTATCACTGAAATGAGCACAGCTGTCCAAAATACCACACTGCAACACCACATTCAGTTTAACGTGCAAACTTCTTAAAATACCCGCTGAAACGTGTTCTTAATATAGCCTGCCTACTTGTGTATGTGTGTGTGTGTAGGCATGTTGTTACATAATACAATAACTCGCCATTAAGAGAATGTCCACAATAGCTCATCATTTCGAAACAGACCGGTTTAGTCCCGATTGACTGATTGACTGACTCACCCAACTTCCGCCAGATGGCGTTGTTGTTGAGGCTGTTTTGCCAGAGGAATTTGCGCCAGGCGGTGTTTGTGTCGGAAGATGGGCGGTGGTGGCGCGGCCAGTGGTGGCGTGTGGTCGCGCTTCTTATAGCGGCCGGCAAAGAGCGAGCAGCGTGGTGGCAACATCACACCGCCACCAGCCACGCCACCAGCCACGCCACCACAACTCGCCACCAAATCTGTGTTGTACGAAATACCTGCGATTGTCATTTGAAATTTGGCGAGAACAGTTGAAAAAAAGTGTTTGTATCGCGATTCAACCGTTGAAATATATATATATTGTTAAATTTCATAACAAAACGACCTAGACTGACACTGATTGACCTGACTGACCTGACTGGTGGAGTGACGTCATCGAGGCAAAGTTGCCGCCCAATCTTTCCCGACCGACTTTGACATTTTTGAGTTTGTCGGATTTACGCTGGTGATTTCTGTAGAGCAGCAAACAGCATCGTGCTACACTTTTTCTCATTATTTTGATGGTCGGTTTAAAAAATGTATACTATCATACCTATGAGAATACGAGGTGTCCTCAATAATTCTGCTGCCCACATGACAAGATTGCCTTCTCATGAAATTAACTTATAACTATTGGCTTTTAGAAAATTTTAGATGTTTGAAACTGGATGATTGCCGATCACTGATGCACAACCTCCAGTGTGAACATACAGGCATTGTCGGTCACTCACTGAGAGGCAACTTCGCGATGAGGAGATAGACGTCTGGCACGACGACGTCTGTCCACGCCTTCCTTGTCCTCGTGCTGAGGTCGAGCGATATTGTCGCGTGCTTGTCGATGTGGCAAGCCCTCCGACGAACCGTAGCCGCTGCTCTGTCTCGTTGATGCCGAGGCCGAGGAGGTGGGCGAATGTGACGCATAAACACCGCCACCACCGCCACCACAGTCCGACGTGCCGGTGTGTGTGCGTGCCGGAGACTATCAACAGCGTCCCAACAATATGACCTCACAATATCACCTTCACTCAACTAATTCACAAGCTAATACGAGTGCCAATAGCCTTCCTTTATAATCTTCAAGATCTAAGATTCAGATCAAGATCTACATGGTTCGTAGTACATCATCAACACTGAACAGTTCTGAAAGAAATAATTTTAGAAAGAGCTGACTTCAAACCCCGTCGCGAGCAGAAAAACAGCATGATTCCCTTTAATGATATTGTCTCCCTCGTACTACCTTTAGATTTTATACCGCATCGTGATGGTCAAGCGACTTGACGGATAAAACATTGGGGTAAGAATTCGCTAACACCTTGTCTAACAAAGGGAATATATATTGGTACCCGCAGTCATTTCGTCGTATTTTAAAATGTAGACAAGAAGACACAGAAGAAACAAAACACATAACCTACCGTGCAGTCAGAATGAACAGGAGTGCTGCATTGATGTCCTCTGTTCTTCTGGTGGGCCCTGTGGTGCTGATGTCTATGACCACTCTCGGACTCGACGTTCCGAGCCAATGGAGGTGCCTGGCGGACGGTGCTCCTCGAATGAAAGTGGTCTCGCTGGTGGCCGGCACGCAGCCAGTGACTGGTCCTCACGACCGGTGATGGTTGCCCGCTCAAGCGGTGATCACCCTTACTAGTCGGCTCATGTAGCCGGGCATCCACGTGTTGTGAACGAAAAGCCGATGTGTCGGGTTGTGGTCTGGTGGGTGGTTGGTGGAAAACACTTGAGTTGACTGAAGACGTACGTGGCTCGCTTCTATCAGGAACAGCGTCCAGTTTCCCTCTGGTGAAACCACCCACTGTACGGCCAATGTCACGCTCTCCTGTTGATCTGCGCCTATTTGAATCCAAATTGGAAGCCTCATGACGTCCGCTGTCTAGAGCATCCTCTACAGACATTTTACGCGGGAAACTTGGAGCGATTCCTGACGGTGCTTTTTGTTGGAGTGTACCCTGTTCTTTTGAAGGTTCAAACACTTTATTCAGACGAACTTTGGACGGGCCAACGCCACTTTTCATCAACATACGCTTCATCTGAAATTCCTCTTCGACCTGCTGAAGAGCCCTTTGTTCTTCAAGCCGCTGTCTTTCTTTTTCCTCCGCTTTCCTAGCCGCTTCAGCCTCCACTATTTTTTTCTCTTGCAGCCGCACGGTGCTCTGATAAGTGAACCTTCTCATTGGTCGTTCGACCACCGAGGGTCGAGATGCCTCATTCACTACAGTTCCCTGTTCTTGCTGATTCTTCGAAGAACACACACGGCTCGGTTCGGAAATTACATTTGACTGGCGAATATCATTTTCGGCATGACAAGAAGGAGACTTCTGATGATTTCCAGTTGACTGAGGACTCGCAAACTCTTTCTTCTCTGCGTTGAACGATTGCTGCAAAGGAGGGTCTGAATCCAACAAAGCAAACGACGGCATGCTGCGACTTAGCACCCAGTTCTCATCCAATTGATGGCGAGCCGATCCAAATGCTCGAATCACCGAGGCCATGCATTGGACCTCACTACGGTTGATGATATCGTCATCTGATGAAAGAGGCTGAGTAGAAGACGCAGCCCAAACCCGTGAACCAAACACCTGCGCCGGAGACAAAAGTGTAGGCAGGCTCTGTCCAAGACGCTCGTGTGCTTCGTGATCATAAAATAGCTCAGAATTCCGAGAACTTCCGCTTTTCGATGACTCCAAATCTTCGGCTGGCACCCAGCAGTCAGGATCCCTGACAACTATCGGAGTCGAATGGGCCAGATGTCGTTGCGTATGAGTCAAATAATCGTCACAACCGACTGGACTATCCAGTACAATTCCAGAATCTGTCGCGTTGCTTGATTTCTGTAGATTGGATGTGTTTATTGGTAACGATGACGAAAGCTTTGAAAACGACTTGCTGTCTTTGTCACCGCTCAAAGCCACACCGGTTAAGCCCATGTCACCTCGCATTGGCGACACCTCATCGCGAATATCGACTCCCAAGTCGCGCCACGCCGCCGCCGGTGAGAAGCGCGGAATGCTGAGATGCTTGCGCGGAACTGACGGCCTCAATTCGAGCGATATGGCGCTCTCCTGTCCGGCGTCGACCGCCACATCGTACTTGCTGTCCACCAGAGTGCACTCCACCGGCGCAAACGTGTTGGTCACAATGTCCTCGCGATTCAACGACAACTGCCGCCGGCGACTACTCTCCAGGCTCTGGATGAACTCGTTGAGTGTGTGCGACGGGATGCGGGCCACCTGTCGCGACACTCCGCCGCCGCCGGCACTGGCCTCATGACTGAGACGGTCGTCGACCACAGCCGTTGATCTTGTCGCCACAGTGTTGGCCGGAGAACGTGTGTTGTGTGTGTTCGCCGCGTCTGCAGTCGTTCTTGAAGCGTTCATACCAAAGTAGAACATGGACGGTGGTGGCGGCTGCGACTTCCTGCGATCATCGCATCCGTGATCGGTATCCAATGACTTGTCTGCTCTTCGATATTCCATCTGAGTCCCACCTATGTGACTTTTCTCGTTGGCAGAGTGATAAGAACTAGATGGGTTCCAGTGCGACCGATCGCTTCGCATGTTCCCGGAGGTGTTTGACTCTTTTGATTCCTGAGAGAACAGTTGGGAACCAGAATCAACTGGTTTTCCTGGATGATCAGTCACCTCGACATGTCTATCACTGGCTGGATAACCATTTGTGTTATGAAGTGCAACAGCCCGTAATCTTTGGTGGTACTCACCAGGGTTAAGCGAGTCCAAATATTGCATGTCCTTGTGTGAGGCTACGTGAGAATCACTACGATGTTGAGCACGGGATGCACCACCATTTGACAGACAAATCCTACCAGTATCAGCTTGGCAACTCCCCTCTAGATGACTGGCAACATTTGTCGGCCATCTGGCATCCCTATCGTCTCTGTCCATTGCGCGTGGCGGCAATGAAGGTGAGGGATGCCATTGATGACCGATGGACATTTTGGGAGCGCCAGTCGTGTGAGAGACACGAGCTTGAACAAGAGCAGGGTCACTGACAGGTCGGTCGTTATAAAAGCCGCTGTGTCGCTCAACAGCACAGTGCAGCGGTGACCTACACGCACACACACATACACACACATACACACACACAAACATACAAGCGCGTGTCTGAGCACGCATCATCTTTCCGCTTTGACAAACACCGACGTTTAAACACAAAAATGTGAGAATTAAATCATTCCCGCTACTCCAGCAGCACATACACGTATTCAACGACCAAAAACACCCGTACACACACATACACACCAGCATGAATACACACACACACACACACATGCAGAGACATGGGGCGTCAATAAACCAGTAGAAAGAGCGGTCGTAAAGCTCACAGCAGTACCACCACTGACTGGGAGATCATTGAAGCAGCTCTGTCGCGACCACTAGGCATGTCACACGTGAGTGAATTACACGCCGGAGCTAGCACCTAACTGTTCGTCTCCTCAATGACCGTGTGTGTCTGCAATGAAAGCAGCACAAAGAAGCCCATTCTGCTGGGCAGGTTCAAGATGCGGAGGATCAGACGCTGGTACTCAAAGTTGGCGTCCTTGGTCAAATGCAGTGCCCCTCAACCATTATTGCCCGATTTAATTACAATACACATATTACTACGTAAAGTATATTAGGTGTATTATCAAAGAAACGTCATAGCACCGTCATTCACACACAGTGTTGGACAAATATCAGTCATAAGAAACTTCATGTAGTAACATATACTGTCTGTTATGAGAAAACAGAATTTCACGAATATTCAGCGAATTCTCGGGGTTCAATTACATTGTCACTCCCCAGCCTATTTTCAGCCATTTTTATATGTTCTTCTCATCTGCTCCAGAGTCTCCGGTTCGATTCAACGTAAAACACAGCATATTTGCTGAATATACAAGACAATATCACTGGTTAATTAGTCTACCATAATCAGGGACCCTAATTGCATTTTTTGTGGATGCAAGTTCTTCCACAGCCGCTTCATAAGCGTAACAGTGTGAAGGCGTGTTGAAGGGGTGCCGCCTGGTTGCCTAATGCACGAGGCGTGACTGCCGTTATAAGCGGTCTTGAAACTCAACTCACAACTGAACTGGCCAACACATCTCCAAAAACAAACAAACCAGCAACGTATATAACTTGTCTGTACACGCAGAAAAATTAAACTATGCTATAAACTTGAAAGATTAATCTGTGCAATAAACCTAAAGGAATAGCACAAATAGTCATATAGTAATTAAAATAAATAATGGAAGTAATCAAATATAACATAATGTACTAAAATTGGGATTTTTATTAACAAAGGTCCTAAATATAAAAGTTAAGATCAGATAAAACACCACAACATTAATTATTCAAATATTATTATTCAAATATAACTTATTAATATTTAATTGTTTATTTTATTGAAACATATTTTCGTTGTTACGTATTGCTTATAGCTTGCAAATATCTCTATATATACAAAAATGTTTCCAATAGAATTCTATTTTTTATTCGGTAGCAGATTTTTATGGAGCGTAATACCACTTGTAACAAATGCACGTTATTTTATATATTAAAGCTGACCTGTCAGCGCGCAGTACAGAGTTGGTGGGTGCGTCATTACACGCCTCATGTGCGTCATAATCGGGTGTTGGTGGCGCGGCCAGTGGTGGCGGGCATTGTTGGCGACAACTAATAGTGCCACCGTTGTGTAACACCGCTCCGTTGGTGGTGAGGCGCAACCGCTGTCCAGGAACCCGTTCAGGCAACACCTGACACACACACACACACACACACACACATGTATACAATATAGTCCTGGTTTAAAGCCTCGTCGGTTAGCTCCCTAGTAGCACAGTTACTAGTGACATAGGCGCGGAGTTCAAGCGTGTCAGAGGTTGGCGGTTCAAATCCTTGCACCGAATTTGTCTACAAACACCTACGCAAGCTCGGCGCAAACAAGGCTCCTTTCCCCTTAGGAGCCTAATAGATAAATGTGTCGCGAATATATCGCGGAGAACTGCAGATATTTCTAGCCCGAACCCACCTGGGATAACTTCTAGACGAACTGCTCAAAACTACACATCTAAAAGAACGATGTATACCCAAAAACAATCACAACACACATTTACACACACACTCACTCTCACACTCACAAACGAACTAACAAACACACACACACACACACACATACTGACAAACAAACTAACTAATACATGCACACACACACACACACACATACACATGGTCACCTTGAGATATCAATCATCGGAAAACGCTCACGCAGCTTGAACAATACACGCCGCGAACTTGCAATTAATGCACGGATTGCAATTGCAACCAGCTCTTCTAGTGCAACAATGCAACCTAGTCTGTGTGTGAGTGTGTGAGGGGGCAGACAAAGAGGGGGCACGTGATTGACACGTGAGAACAACACCTGTACGTCACTGGGTCAGTTAGCCTGTCATCACACGTGTGTGTGTGTGCGTGTTTGTATGCGTGTCAGTAGCACATGCACTGGCAGCCCGCATTGAAAGGCAGTTGAATATTAATGTGTGCTAAGCAGGGTATGACATTGTTGCTTTTGTATGTCTCTCCGACACACACACACACACACACACACACACACACACACACACATACACACACACACACACACACACACAAACACCGCGCGCGTGACCCAAATATCCGGTACATATTTGTCATGCGGGCGTTTTGTTTGCAAGGCGGCAGTGGAACTTTCAATGAACAGGTGACGTGTAGAATAATGCTCCTCTAATTAATATGTCTATATTTTATGAGTAAAATCATAAGAAGCTTTCGGGAAAAACTCGGTTTAGAATGGTTGAATAAAGATTTGATTTTGATTGACTTAATAAAAATAATCAAAATCACTGACAAAATAAAATATGATATTTTAATATTAAAATTATACATTATAGTTAATAAAACATACGATTGATAAAATCCCCAATCAATCAAGTTATTATAAAATATCTGGCATCATTATAAACATTAATATAAAATTTATCGACTACCAGCCAACCGAAAAATATATATCTCCAGTTTTAATTTGATTCATCAATTTTTACCATAAAATATTAATAATTATATTGTCAATTATGACCACATAGCGTCGAAATTACCTTTTTGAAATCTGGCGGTTGACCAAGACGAATAACGGCGCTGGAATCGACGACATCTGACGCAGGGTTGCCAGATCTGTGAGCAGAATTTCTCAGAGTTGCCGGTGATTGGTTGTTACCCATACTGAACACCACTCAGCACACGTACCTGCCTTTAAAACACAAACCTCACAGAATTAGTATTTTAACGTTTAAAAATGATAAATTGATTCAGAATTCATTATTAAAATATGTTTTTGGCTAGCAATTAAACAATAAATTCAAATCCAAACAAAACTCTATATTACAGTTTTTGAACTGTATATAGTATATAGTATATTCCATTATATAGTTCCGATTGAAGTGATGAATAAAACAAAATGAAATGAAAATAAAAACTGGATTTTAACATCACAGATGCACACTAACTATTCATATAGTCATATCTGAGAGGCACACAGACATACAGAACAGCAGACAGACAGGCATACAGACAGACAGACATACAGACAGACAGACATACAGACACGCTCGTAACAGTCAGTGTGTTGATTTACAGGTGCATGTGAACACAGCCATAAATTCACAAACAAACACACACACACACACATTCACGTGAACGCAGGTGGAATTAATAATTAGTGGCCTACCTGTGCTCAGTGTGTGAGCACTTACACACATACAGACACACACACACACACACACACACACACACACACACACACACACACAATTGTCGAGGGAGAAAGGTGTCTACTATGTTGGCCCGTTATTGAACGAAACCATACAGCCATCACAATATTCACCTGACCATCAGCGCGTGTGTGTGTGTGTGTGTTAGTGTGTGTGTGTGTGTGTGTGAATAATCTATTATTGGTCTTTCATCTTCTCCATAATCATACTCATGATAACAACAGGTGTGTGTGTGTGTGTGTGAGTGTAAAAATACCCACGCCACTTTTTTGTGTAAGGTGCGTGAAATTATCACACAACACACAACATACACACACACACAACACACACACACACACACACACATATATACACACACAACACACACACACAACACACACACACAACACACACACACACAACACACAACACACACAGAGACACACACACAACACACACAAGACACACACAACACACATACACACAACACACACATACACACAAGACACACACACACACACACAACACACACACACATACACACATATATACACACACACAACACACACACACACAACACACATACACCCACACACACATATATACACACACAACACACACGCACTTGTGTGGCTGTTGGAGGCCTATTAGTTGTGTTAACAAGCCATTTCTATCATTCTACCATTCTCTAGCTGCTCACTCACAAACTCTTTCTTTCTCCCCGTCTCTGTGCCTCTGTATACACCACATATATCACCTATCCTATAATCATCAATATAACAAGAGGCATTCAACCATGAAGTTCCAACAACACTCCATTGCAACAATAACACTGAAAAAACGTGCATAATTGTATTGCAAAATGGCGGCGCCTTATTGAACAGCAATTGACACAATTGCACTTCAATTGTCCACCGGCCACAAAAACAGGTTGCGGTCACAATAGTGGTGGGCAGAGACGACCGGCTGCTATACAGCATACCACACACACACTGACACACAGCGAGTACCGCCACACTAATGACACATTAGTGCCGGCGGTGGTTTGGCTTGAACGGCGCTGATAAATGCCACTGCGCCGGCCAGGCTGACTGGCACTTGAGACTGCATGTGACCTTGCACACCGACCCCACACGCCGACCTTGCAACCTCTGCACGGGCACTGCACGAGCGGATTGCAAAGACCACGCCGAACACCATGCAACCATTCTGCGTGTCTGTCTGTCTGCCTGTCTACAGGTGTGTGTGTGTGTGTGTGTGCGTGTGTAGGCAGTTTTTCTCACACAAGCAGCATGCATGTGTGTGAGTCAACGTGGTATTATGAAACACCCCCCGCCCACATTCCCATCCCTCCACACATACAGTTCCCCCCTCCACACACACAGAGCTACTTGAAATGCTACTTGTGTAGAACACAGACACTGAAACAACGAGAGAAATGCGTTGGAGCCTGCGAGAGCTATGCTAGTACACACTGTTGCGACACACACACACACACACACACACACACACACACACACACACACACACACACACACACACACAGACGCACCCACACGCACGTGCATGGCGTTTCCACGGTCATTTCACGTCAAATATGAAAATTGTGTGAGTGTACATGCGTGTGCACGTGAATATGTATGAGATTGTGTGTGTGTGTGTGTCTGTGTGTGTGTGTGTGTGTGTGTGTGTCGGAGGGAGTGAGTTTTGTCAATTTCTCACTGGCTCAGTTGCCGTATTCGTCGTGGGTTTGACTGTTTGACACTCGTCAGTTCTCTTCCTTTCGTTATACCCAGCACCCATATGCTTTTCAGCTATGCTTCCTGTTCGTTCTACACGGTGACATCATCGCAGTAAGCTAGAACAACACTCAGTTCGACCAGTTTGCTTCCATTACGAATGATGAATTCCTCTTCATAAGACTCTACTATAGACGTTGAAATTTCCATCACTCTTTGCCGATATTGTAAAGACCCTGGAAACACCACGAAACATCACAAACCTCAAACGCATAGCGCATGTAAATGTCATTCCGATTGAGCGGCTCGAACCAGCGACCTCAACACGCACTTCGGTCGCCAGTCACAGACTCTAACACTGAACCAATCCGTCTAAAACTCAGTGCGTGCTAAGTAAATATGTAAATACGTTCATGTGTGTGTGTGTGTGTGTGTGTGTGTTTTCCACCGTTCAACGCAATGTCACGTACACACACGTACATACACGTACACACACGTACACACGTACATACACGTACACACGCGCACACAAACACGTTTAGCTACTTTCACCTGGCAATTGCAGCGGTGCAAGCCAGATGCAGGCTAATCAATCGCACCTTTCACTCACACCTTCGTCCGCCTCGACACACACACACACACACACAAGACACTGCTCCCCCATTCTCCTGCCCCATCCCCTGCATTCCCTCCCCCCCACCTGTTCGACCACTATCACTGTGATGTAATCGCGCCAGTGGTTTTAATCGCTCGCCCACCTGTCTGTATGTCTGTCTGTCTGTATGTCCAGTAGCAGCTGAGCGTTGTTGATTGAATACAATGACCAGATAAACGACGTTGCACACACACACACACACACACACACACACACACACACACACACAGACAAACATACACGCACTCACAAAGTAGGAGAGTGAGTGAGGTTGTTGAACTGTTAAACACTCGCCCCGTCCTGTCGCCGAACATCTGGCGCCAATTGAATGATGATTACGAACACTTGACCAACGAGAAAGCAGCTAGTGATAGGTCCAACATGATAGACCTGCATTATCAAGTGCGGATATTATCAAGTGCCGATAATAGTCAGGCTGATCGTTCTGCTATCAGAGCAGCAGATGACAAGTAGAATAACAAGACAAACCCACTTTTCTCCAAGTCATGATACAAACACAGAAACAGTCAACAGTTGATACACATTCCTGATGCCTAATTACCCCAAATCGAGGATATTTCGCAGTACAAAATTCCCCAATCTGACATTCATCCGGTAACTGACTATCTGTGTCATCACAAATCTTACCCTATCTCTAATCTCTATCTCTAATCTAATATATATCTAATCTAATCTAATCTAATATATATATATATATATATACCTAATCTCTAGCAACATCAGACAAACGTCACACATTGCAAGCACAGAAACAACACACAGCCAACACACACCTCAGCCACATTCTCGCTGGCACAATAGCCAAACCACTTCATTGAAATGCCACTTTCTCGCCAATATATCACACGTTTAAATGCGTGGACTCCAGCACAAGCAGGCGCGTGAAAGACACAAGAATATGAGAAGAAGCTTTTGAACACTCGCTTGTTCTTCAATAGAGCCGAGAAAACGTACCATACGTAGCTCTCAGTGTGTTGATGTGTGTGTGTGTGTGTGTGTGTTTGTGTGCTTTGTTTGTGTGCCCGTGTATGTGTGTCCGTGTGTGTGTCTGTTGCACAATAGACACACAGCGACTTGGCTCAAAAATTGCGTATTGTTCGTGGCAGCTCCCTCGACAATGTCTCCAGGCCGTGATCTCTCTCTCTCTCTCTCTCTTCTCTTCTTCTCTGTTTCTCTCATTCTCTTACTCTCTTTCTATCTATCATTCTCACTGTGTGTGTGTGTGTGTGTGTGTGTGTGTGCCACTCATTCACATTCGTCCACTTGTCCAATGGAATTCAGCGTGGCTGTCAGTCACAGCTGAGCTGTTCATTTGCGTCAGCGCAGAAATGCAGATGAAGACGCACGCAGAATACAAATATTCTTGCATCAAGAATTAACATTTGGCATCAGCTCTTGTCAATTGCCTCGGCAGTGAGCTGTAAGGATGAGTGAATAAAAATACATGTCAAGTCAGTCTAACACCAACACTAACATGTCAGTCTGTCCTTCAGTCTATCTGTGAAATGGAGATGTTGATAGGAATTTACTGGAGGTAAGCTGTGCAACAAGAAATCCATATTATTGTCGCTTCAATCCTTCGACAAACAGTTATTATCATTTAAATTCAAGACCAGAAATATTGATTATATGCCAATTCACCTCAATCTGGTAATATTTTCATATTTCAGTTTTGAGTCTAATTTATCGGACACGAACGAGATTTTCCGATAATCATTGTGAGCACATACACACACACACAAGCTAACTCAATTAGAATTCACCAGAAAAAAGTGACTGAGAAATTCCTATTCACATCTATAATGAAATATTCAAAAACGAAACATCAGTCCAGGATAATCGTACACACACACACACACACACACACACACACACAGAGCCGTTGCGAGGTCTCAAGAGCCCCCCCCCGAAGGCAACACTTGGGGCCCCCCGAAGGTAACGCTTGGGCCCCCCCGAAGGCAGCAGTTGGGGCCCCCATTATAAATAAACCATCACATAATGAATATATTTATTATACATAATCACATAATACAAGCTCAGGTGAAAACATCTGAGCGAAAAGGTAAAGACTATACATAATATGATAAATTTTAATGTCATACGTGAAGCAACGGGGCCCCTCAACACTCGGGGGCCCTCCCCGGCCGGGGGGTACGGGGGGCGGTTGCTACGGCTCTGCACACACACACACACCCATGACAGTAGCATCGTCGATCAAAAATGCAAATTTGAGAGCTGCTAGAATGAAGATATGCCAACAATGCGTTGTTTTCAGGTTCCACTCCGGGACACTAACTCGACATGAGTGCATGTCCATATAAGATAACGTTTGTGATAATGCGTGTGTGTGTGTGTGTGTGTACAGCCCCAATGACCGATTTCAGTGTCCGACATCTGTCATAGGATCAGTGACACGACACACATGCACATCACACACTGATTCACCGTTACCTGTCCGTGTGTGTCTACCTATCTGTATGTATGTCTGTGTGTGTGTGTGTGTGTTTGAGTGCAGTTAATACCACGACGAACAACGTCGAAGGACGATTAAAAAGAATTAATTGGATGAGGCGTTGTTGCCTTGTTAGAGAAGATGAGTGTTGTTTGCATAAGACGCTAGAACTTGCTTGCTCCAAGATATCATTTATCATGCTGGTTCGAATAACTCTCATTTTGCGCTCATGAACACTCATTGCGCTCAAAATCAGTAATTCTATCGATAAGTAAAACATGAAGTCAAAACATTGCCACTTTGTCGAATGTTGATTCTGTTTCGAGTCTGAATATGCCTCCTCCGCGAGATGTGTGCTTGAATGTCATGCGGTTGGTAATGGAATTAGTGGTAGCACACCCGCCTCACAAGCGGGAGGTATGTGGTTCAAATCCCGGCGGAGGAGAATTTCATTGGACGAATTCTATAATCCAACAGCCCCTGTCCATCCAGCAGTAAATGATGGTACCAGATATCAGTCATGTGTTGTTTCATGCATTCTGGGGAGGTGGCCCTCTCTAATACATCTTCCATCCATGTGGCGTCATAGCGTGGAGAGGGTCGGTTCTGCGGTGGCAGCGAGCTGCACGGGACACACCTGTGTGTTCATAAGCTTCGGCTTCTTCCCGTGTAGCAGCTGTTTACTTGAGGCCTTTAACCTTTAACCTTCTACAAAAATCTTCTTCATCATCGAATCACGCACAAATCTACTAGACAGCTCAGAAATAATGTGATTAAACAAATTGCAGTTCGATGTTTCTCGACAGCCTCTCACTTATGTGCTGGTGAAGACCACTACATGACTGCGTTCATGACAGGGCTGATTTGCCTGAAAAAGCACGACAACTGACTCACCCTGTAGATAATCTCAAAAACAAGTTAGACAATTCAACATGTCAAAATACAAAGCTCAAAACAAGCGTCCGAAAACTAGAGACTTTTAACAAAATGCCGTTCAGCATGCAGTTATAAAAACCGCCTATCAGCAATCAGGAATCCACTAGCATCACCTAGCAAATGACAACATCTTGTCAAACAGGGCCACTTCTTCGACTCTCACAAACATCACATTGTGTGAGCATCCCGTCTGGTAGGTCCTCGGAGCACTGGCAGATCTAGAGGGGGGCTCAGGCGGATGAAGTCCCCCAAAATGTTTCCATCAACTCCTCGTAACCAGGAGGTTCACTGAAAGAAGTCAAGAAAATATTTCTCTGTAGAATTTGTTTATATAAGCATGATCATAAAGACGTTGCATAGTGATGCATGTGCATGACTGATCGCCCCCAATATTAAGCCCCCCAGGTTAATTCAGCCCCTCCAAAAAAGCACTCTGGATCGGCCAATGTCTCGGAGGACAGTTCTAGTGAGAAGAAATGAATGTTTTGAATCTGCTGTGGTTCGAGTCCGTGGAGCTTTCACAAGGAATCTGATTAAACTCCGACATCCGCTGCTAACACACCATTTGATACGCTCACAACACACACACACACACACACACACACACACACACACACACACACACACACACACACACACACACACATACACGACACTTTCACAACACGCCAATTCACGATGCAAACACACACACACACACACACACACGCATGAAATTCGGACAACGGAGATGAACTGATACGCTGCCAAATAATAGGAGAAAGAGCCAGAACATCATCTTGTGTGTGTGTGTGTGTGTGTGTGTGTGTGTGTGTGTGTGTGTGTGTGTGTGTGTGTGTGTGTGTGCATGTGGTGTTCTTGATTAGAAAACAATGCATCGTGTTCGTGAATGGATACTTTCATGAGCTTTATCAAACCACCCATCTATCTGGAGCAACAGGTGCATGTCTGTGTGTGTGTGTGTGTGTGTTTGTGTGTGTGTGTGTGTGTGTGTGTGTGTGTGTGTGTGTGTGTGTGTGTGTGTATGATACAACGATGATTAACCGACATGCATATACTGACACACACACACATACACATATGGGTTGTTTTTTTGGAAAAGTTATTATATACATATATTATTTATTTATTTGTTTAAATTCCAAAAAGTTCAAAAAGAAGTTCAATGCCGTGACGTCGGATGTTTTCCAGTTGTGTTTGATCAGCGATGGTCTATTGAAATCCGGCATTGATAGTCCGGATTGGTCACGATAATCCGACTCAAGCGTTCCGGCACAGATAACAGTGTCCTTGGAGCGACTGACCGCTCTCAAATCCCCAGTAAGTTCTTTTATAATCCTATAATGTTGGTGAGAAGTGCAATTATGAAACGTTTGTGGCCGATACTCATCTCAAGTAGAAAAGATTCAATTCGAAATGAACCAATGTTCAAAATATCCAAATCTACCAAAGCACACGATAAAATATACCTTACCGTATAGAAAAAAACACTAGCAAAAGATTTCAACACTGATATTTCATCTCTGGAAGGCGGGACAAACGAACCGTTCACTCGGTCCTACCGACTACGAACCGGTGAGGACAAACACACACACGCACACACACACACACACATACACACACACGCACACACACACAAACACAAACACACACACACACGCACAAACACAGGCACACATTCAAATAGGTCCATTAGAAAGACACAACATCCAAGAGAGAGGATCACTATGAGTGCAAAGTGGAAATAGTAGAAAATAGTAGAAAATCGCGTATAACTCATACTGAAACAATAAGTCATAGCTGACCTAGTTGAATGTAATGGTATTACTTGTGAGTCACCTGTGAGTCACATGGGACAGCGGCGTTTTGTCGTGAAACCTCCCTGCAACAAACTTGACCGACCTGATGATGGCTTAATTGACAGCCTTGACTGTCGCCACACCATAGAATAATTCAGCAGTCGTAACTGCCACCAATATCAAAAAATCACCCAAGCACATTCACAACATCAAGGCGATTTCAACACACGAATACACACACACACACACAGTTGCTAGCAATGAAGGATTCTTGAAGACAAACTCCTACTCCCCAGCCAGCATTTCAAAGACTAGGATCTCATAGTGACTTCACTAGATATACGCATGACCGCAACAACACCGCACCACAAGCACGCACGCGCACACGACTGACATAGCGCGCGACCGCTCGTGCGCTTGTGACAGACAGACAGACAGACAGACAGACAGTGTCAAGGTACCGTTCTATGTTGGACGAGTGTGACCAGAGGCGTAGCTAGGAGTGAATTTCTGCTCATTCAAGAAAATTAATCCATTGTTAATTTAACGCTACAAATAGGAAGTTAAATATAAACTTTTAGCATGTCAACCGTTGAATATTTCTTTGAAATAATTCCTCCTTCTGTACTGATGGTTATAGTTTTTATCAAGAAAGGTTTGATATTTCGTCTAATGATTCTTCAAACATTTGTAATAATTAATATTTTGGCAATATTCTTTATCAAGTATTCCATAAAACATAATATATGTGAACAAAATCATATTATAAAAACACAGCTATAAATGCTGGGAAATTTCTGCACAGAATATCAGACACCAATAATTAAGTGAAAATAAATAAAATTATCAAATATATGTTATTGTATAAAAAACTGCTAAAACGTTTGATGGTCACCCTTTTATATAATATACCCATCTGCATTCAGTCTTAATTGATAATCCTCTAGTAATTTTGCTTATCACATTCTTTCATTTTTTCGCTAGATAAATACAAAAAGAGCGTGTTTTCTATTGTCCCATTATCTCCTCCTATATACGCCCCTGCGCCTCACTGATGACGTCATCGCCGGGGTCACAGAGGTCGTGCGAGGCGACGACGCGCGTGCCATGCGTGTTCAACTACTGAAGTACCGCCTGATCGTCTCAGAGAGGTGCACTAACTGCCAGGCGCGTGTGCAGTAAGGGGGACAAACAATCTCCCCGTGTGAAATAGTGTAGCAGTGCTGAAATACTATTACTGAAACAAAACAATGAAAAAATGCAAATGCACCACAGATCCTTAAAATCAAAACCGCTAACACAATCAACTATCACCACGAAATATTAGCCCTGGCGATGCCACTGTACCAAGTTGCACATACAGGCACGTGAGCGTGTGTATGTGTGTCATATGTGTGTGTGTATGTATGTCTGTGTGTGTGTGTGTGTAGGGGTGCGCGTTGACTTGTTGACATGCGTTGCATTCGTACCAGACGCACGTGAGAGCGAAAGTGTCGCGTGCAATGTTGCTTGCAGTGTTGCTTGCAGTGTTGCTTGCTTGCAGCGTGGCGCGTGCAGTGTTGCTTGATCGGTACCTCGGCTCCTCGGCGCGCACTTGCAATTATCACTTGCCAGGTGCCATCAAAAGCCGCTGATAACGAGTGAAAGTGCGGAGAATGGATTAAGTGCGGCATTTAGCGGGCGTGATGACGGATGGCAGGGCAGTAACAGCACTCGCTTAACTCGCTCACACGCTGACAACATTGTGTACCGCGTCTGTTTGCTGAACACAGAACTAGGAAGAGATGAATCAAGATAACTTTTCACTGCAGTGGCGACGCCAGGGTTTTCCCGGGGGGTTGGCTGAGTGCGGAGGGCTAAGGAAAAAGATGCGGGACTCGGCGAAATATGAGGAACCACAGCCGAAATCTCCAGCTTGACACATTTTGTGGTCGGGAGTCCGCCCCTCCAAGCATCTCTTGGCGTCGCCACTGTTGAAAATACAAATAATAATTGACTGTAAAATGATTGAAGAGACACAATTGAAACGTAGCTTTAACTGAAAATTGATCCACAAATAATTGAGTAGAATCGAATTGTTTGAATATATTAAAATTGCGAGTCATTAAATTTGTATTATTTTAATTTAGATTTAACGCCCTCCAATGCACACTTAATATAAAGCACACACTTATTTTAAGCTCAATATTGTCTGGATCATCGACCGCTCGTTCATTCAGACATGCGTGTTTTTTTAATTAACAACAGTGGAGGCAGGAGGCTTGAACAAACAATTATTTTGCGCTATTTACACAAAATTAACCAGTATTTACCTTGGTATAATTGTATTTGTATCCTAATATACTGCAGTCAATGTCAATGACCTTTATTTCTGACAACCAGTGACGACTCAGTTTTATTGCAACGTAGAACTCGAGTTTGCAATTTAAAATTAACTTGAATTGCCGGTAGTTACGTAATGGAACAGGAGAATGACAAATAGAAATAACCGGGCCAATGCAAGTTGCTCGATACGAAAATAAATCACCACAAAGATTGAGCTTTAGTGAAAACATGAAAATGCTCTTCCGTGAAAATACTGTTTCTAAGCTGTTTACGCCACCACTGACACGACACCACTGACACGACATCACTGACACGACACCACTGACACAACATCACTGACACGACACCACTGACACGACATCACTGAGACGACTTCACAGACACTCCACCACTAACACGACACCACTGACACGACATCACTGACACTCCACCACTGACACGACACAACTGACACTCCACCACTGACACGACATCACTGACACTCCACCACTGACACGACACCACTGACACGACACCACTAACACGACACCATTGACACGACACCACTGACACGACACCACTGACACGACACCACTAACACGACACCACTGACACGACACCACTAACACGACACCACTGACACGACATCACTGACACTCCACCACTGACACGACACAACTGACACTCCACCACTGACACGACACCACTGACACGACACCACTAACACGACACCATTGACACGACACCACTGACACGACACCACTAACACGACACCACTGACACGTCACTAACACGACACCACTGACACGACACCACTGACACGACACCACTGACACGACATCACTGACACGACACCACTGATACGACATCACTGACACGACATCACTGAGACGACACCACTGACAAGACACCACTAACACACGACACCACTGACACGACACCACTGACACGACACCACTAACACGACACCACTGACACGACACCACTGACACACGACACCACTGACACGACACCACTGACACGACATCACTGACACGACATCACTGACACTACACCACTGACACGACATCACTGACACGACACCACTGACACTACACCACTGACACGACATCACTGACACGACACCACTGACACGACACCACCGACACGACATCACTGACACGACATCACTGACACGACATCACTGACAGGACACCACCGACACGCCATCACTGACACGACACCACTGACAAGACACCACTAACACACGACACCACTGACACGACACCACTGACACGACACCACTAACACGACACCACTGACAAGACACCACTAACACACGACACCACTGACACGACACCACTGACACGACACCACTAACACGACACCACTGACACGACACCACTGACACTCGACACCACTGACACGACACCACTGACACGACATCACTGACACGACATCACTGACACTACACCACTGACACGACATCACTGACACGACACCACTGACACTACACCACTGACACGACATCACTGACACGACACCACTGACACGACACCACCGACACGACATCACTGACACGACATCACTGACACGACATCACTGACAGGACACCACCGACACGCCATCACTGACACTACACCACTAACACGACACCACTGACACGACACCACTGACACGACACCACCGACACGACATCACTGACACGACATCACTGACACGACATCACTGACACTACACCACTGACACGACATCACTGACACGACATCACTGATACGACACCACCGACACGACATCACTGACACGACATCACTGACACGACATCACTGACACGACACCACCGACACGACACCACTGACACACGACACCACTGACACGACACCACTGACACGACATCACTGACACTCCACCACTGACACGACACCACTGACACGACAACACTGACACGAAATCACTGACACTACACCACCGACACGACAGCACTGACACGACATCACTGATACGACACCACCGACACGACATCACTGACACGACATCACTGACACGACACCACTGACACGACACCACCGACACGACATCACTGACACGACATCACTGACACGACACCACCGACACGACACCACCGACACGACACCACTGACACGACACCACTGACACTACACCACTGACACGACATCACTGACACGACACCACTGACACGACACCACCGACACGACATCACTGACACGACATCACTGACACGACACCACCGACACGACACCACCGACACGACACCACTGACACGACACCACTGACACTACACCACTGACACGACATCACTGACACGACACCACTGACACGACACCACCGACACGACATCACTGACACGAAATCACTGACACTACACCACCGACACGACAGCACTGACGCGACATCACTGATACGACACCACCGACACGACATCACTGACACGACATCACTGACACGACACCACTGACACGACATCACTAACAGGACACCACCGACACGACACCACTGACACGACACCACTGACACGACACCAACGATATGACACCAGGCTGCTCGATTCAGAATGGTTCATTTCTGTCTCGAAGCTCGAGCGATCAAGTCGTAAGCAATGCTGCTACCATTTGTAACACAAGTGGTAATATTGGTGGTAACGCTTGGTTTACCATCAGGTGAGTAATAGAATTACCATTATTAAATTGGGTATTTCTAATGTATTAAATATATATTTCATCTGGAATTCATGTGCAGGTATGAAAAATTCAAGATGACCAAAGTATTTTCAAAAAAGAAAATATATCTGTTTGTAACGTACAAAATGGAAAATTTAAATAAAATAAATATTTTCCGGTTTTATCTTGCAAACAAAATTATTTCTCTCTGTTAAGATTAGCAAGTTATTATAATGCGTCAAAATTATCTACTACAATTAAGACCCTCAATAAGATGCAGAAGCTTATGAGATCGCCATCATTATAAAGTTGAAAATTTTCGATTTATGCCATTGAAATAATGTTTTGAACAACCAAATCACCGGTCATTCTTGAGATGCAGTAATATAAAAAGACTAGATGAATGTCTGTAACAATACATATATTTTATTATTGAATAAATTTACAAATTATATTTAAAATACATCTTATAATACAGCTTTTAAAAAGTGATAAATATATTGTAATACTTTAATTGTATTACAAATTGTGTAGTATTTTATATAATGTAAAGTTTTGTAATATATGAGCATTTATGGTTGAAATTGTACAAAATATTTGTTTATTTCGAGAGATGTCACATGATAAATTTGAAATTAATAATCTGCCTGTATAATCTGTATCTATCAGAGGCCACAAGGTTTCACGAGCAATGGCTGATGGACAGACAGCGGACTGTTAGCAGACAGGCAGACATCACCACTGATCCGCTATACAACGCCACCCTCGATATAGCCACCATCAACGTACTCACATCAAACAATCAACACTATGTTTATCCAATTCGGCCCGAAGGGCCGAATTGATGGTATTTTCTTGCCCTGCACTGATTGCAAATTTTCTAAATGTCTGTTTGTATCCTATCTCCTCCTAAACCACTGGACAGATTTTGATGAAACTTAGTCTAGAGGTAAAATGGATGCAAGAAGGTCATAGGCTAGGTTTTGATGACCTCCGAGGTCATTTTCAAGGTCATTGAGGTCAATTGTGTCTGTTTACCCTATCTCCTCCTAAGCCACTGGGCCGATTTTGATGAACCTTGGTCCCTAGGGGTAAAATGGATGCAAGAAGGTCATAGGCTAGGTTTTGTTGACCTCTTATTGTTATGTGTATCTTCTGGTCCTAAATTATTTCATCATTTTGCTTCTTCTTTACCCTCTTATGTAATCTGTCCATAATGTGTAGTTGGTTTAGGATATCAAGGCCGAATTGGGAGTATGCAGCTTTGGATCTGGTTTGTGGCCAGACAAAGCTGCACGTCTACTTAATTATTATTAATAACACAATTGGTTTTATTAATATCATTACTATCACTGTCAAAATCAATGCACAAAGCGAAAATAGTTAAAAATGTACTCTTGTTTAAAACGTTTTCTTGTCTAGTCTTACTCAAGACATGGATGTGAATATAGTGTTTTTTCATGTGTGTGTGTATGTATGTGTATATGTGTGTGTCTTTGTGTGTGTGTGTGTGTGTGTGTGTGTCAGCGTCCTCCGTTCACAGTGTTGACAATGTCGGCCGATGGAAGGGAAATAGTTCACGCTGAAGGATATTGTATTCAATTGTTGAATCTTCTGCAGGAGAAGTACAAGTTCAGGTGTGGCAAGTTGCACTCTATTATTGCTTCACTTCAGTTGGCAAACAAGACCGACACGCCCACTGTCTTCCTCGACCTATTCAATACTCTCATTTATTCAACATTCTCAAACACACTGACACACACACACATGGAGGCTCATTTAACAGAAATCAATTTGAACTCATCGCCAAATGATTGCTACTATGAATGATTGGTGACGGGTTGAGGCGTAATTGTAATGGCAGAACGATGTGTACATGCTAGTGTAGCTAGTGTATGCATGGTTGAGTGATTGCAGTGTGAGAGAGATGCGTGCCTGTGTGTGGATGACTTCATTGTACATGCTCTATTGCATTGCTCTATTGCTCTATTACATTGCTCTATTGCAGCGAGCAGTGTGCAAGATTGCAAGTGTATGAGTGTGTGTGTGTCTGTGTGTGTGTCTGTGTATATGATTCTTCTACTTGAGTGTGTGCGTGTGTGCGCTTTTGAGACCTTCGGGTGAAAGGCGCGTTATAAATATATTAATGTAGTGTAATATAATGTACTCACATATTTGTACACACATATTTATAGCTACAGGAGATGAGTTAAGCTCGAGCTGTCCTGTATTTTTGTCAATATCCAGCTTCATCCAGCCTCTCTTTAAATTTCCCAATATATACTAACTGCATTCAAACTATTTGTGCACTCAAGCCGTTCCATGCGTCCACACACCTACTATAGAAAAGCTGAGAACAATTTCACATTGCTAATACACCTGGTCTTTTTCAGTTTACTACCAAGTCCTCTTCTATCTGATCCATCCCTAACTAAGCAATCTTCTCTGTCAATCTTCTCCATACCGATCATATTTTCATACACGTTGATCAAGTCACCTCTCGATCTCCTCTTCTCCAGAGTCGGCAGACAAAGTCTAGCTAATCTTTCCTCATAGCTCAATTGCTTCAGCTCTTCCGCCATCCTTGTCGCCACTCTCTGTATTCTATTCTCTCAAGCTTCGTTTTGTCTTTGCTCTTATGTGGGGACCACACCACAGCTGCATACTCCAACTTCGGTCTTATAATATAAACAATAATCTTTCTTAGCATATCAGCATCCAAATAGTTAAACGCAAACCTCAGTGTTTTCAGTGACGCGTAGGCTACTGCAGCAATCCTTCCTATATGTTTCTCAGCCGAAAGTGTTGCTTCAATAACAATTCCCAAATATTTGTCCTCGGATACTGTATAAAATTTAATGAGAATACAAAAAAACAATATCACACCGGAAAACCTCACAATTAATATAATACACCAACACAGAAAATCACAACACTCAAACGCCACTCAACGCGCAACTTGATCCACACTCACCACTCTCACTCGCCGCTCGCTTTTCAACTCATTGATCTCCTGTTCGATCCTTATGATTTTCTGAGAATTCTCCTCCACCTTCCTTTCGTGTACTACCTTGTAAAATGCATTATCTGGACATGTGTTTCCCTTTATAACTTTACCAGCGAGTAACTTTTGTTCCGTTCCTCTAACGGACATTTAAATCTACACTTGGAGACAGGTCACTCTTACCGCTCAATCCAAATAGCACGAACAGTGAGTTTGCAGCCCTCCGTCCAGTCGTACAGTACACTACAGTAACTATCGCACGTACCACATTCAATATGACACGTGGATTTGACTTCTGTGTGTGTGTGGGTGTGTGTGTGTGTGTCGCAGGTACCGATTACACCTGCCTTACGACGGTAATTGGGGTAATCTGCTGGAAAATGGTACGTGGAATGGCATGGTGGGAATGGTCAACCGTTCTGTGAGTAATATCTCACTGTCTCACTGTCTCACTGACTCATTGCCTAGCTGACTCACTGACTCACTAACATAACCCAACCTACCTTACCTGTCCTGACCCGGCTTGATTGCAATGTTGATGTTGTCAGGAGGTTCCCATGGCACTATCCAGCTTCACCATATCTGCTCTACGAGAGGAGGGCGTGGACTTCAGTCGGTCATTTCACGAGGAGCCGTCCTCCATCCTGCTGCCTCCACCTCAGGCGGGGAACGAGCTGACCGCCGTCGTGCGACCATTCACCACTCAAGTGCTCGAACGTCTCACTCAAACTCGTCTCTTGTGCTGTTTTTTGCAGCCTTTTTACAGCACGATATCTAGAATTAACCAATGAAGTGGTCCAGGCAGATTATCAAAATTTGTTAGGATTTAGTGTGATAGTCATGAGTGAGGGACTTTTTGGAAGCAAAAGCAATAAGTTCATCTTGAAAATATGCTTATAGCTTGTGGGAAATGTAAATTTAGCATGCAGAGAAATTAGCAAGTGTAGATGTCGAAGATAGTCTATTGTTTTCTTGAAATGAAAAGTGCACGTTTGTGTATCAGACCTGGCTGGGCTTGATGATAGCTGCGGTTCTCACATCTCTAGTATTGTATTTCCTTGAGACCTTCCAGAGCCGCGACATTCCCAAACAATACCCGCACAACAGCTCCACTCACGTCGGATTTGGGAACGGTTTTCTGTTTCTGCTCAGCTGTTTGGTGTCGCAAGGTGATCTCTTCATAACATCAATGAGATATAGTTACCATCAGCATAAGACAATCAACAGCGAAAAAATGTGCATGAAATTATCACACGAATTCCTCTCACACATACTCATCCAGCATGAACTGCCTTACAGACGCACATATCGCACATACACAACCAGCTACCACATGACAGTTCTGATATACACTTAGAGAAAGACCGGAAAATTGAACTACCTAGAAGGACAATTGACTCAACTGACGGCTGTCAATTATGACTTCTTTTTTCTTAGCGACTTTCACCAGGAAATATATTGAGTGTAGATAAAAATATACTTACCTCAATTTTTCACAAGGATCATCGCACCCCTAAGGTAGCAGTTCGCACCCCCGGTTAAGAACGGCTGTACTAGCTGGCGTGTCGTGTTTGTTGATGTCAGGCGGTCGAGTACTGCCGGCCAATCATTCCAGTCGCATTCTCATAGGATTCTGGTGGTTTGTCGCCATTACCATCATAGCTTCATACACAGGTGTGTGATTACTGATCTCTCTTCTGCTCTGTGTGCTCTGCTCCGTGTTGCTTGTGTTTATGTTCCAAACAATTCAACGATAAATTCAGAGTAATCTGTCATCAATATTCTTGTGATCTGCGAGGATAATTGTTAATCCTTGTAGTGATGGCTGGTTGTGGAATATTGAACCAAACAGCAACATGTATTTGGCTCAAATATTTACGGGATGACATCAATTCTGAAATATAACATAAGCCGCGGTGGCTTGCTTGCTTGCCATTTAAAAAAACAATAAATTATGTCCATCGCACATAATTCAAGCACTATAAGTACTGGATTAAAAACACATTTTAAATTCGAAAACGTCATAGAGAAACAACAAACATGGAACGCATGTACATAATTTCGGTACACGTATGGAACTCGTGTACACCATTTCAGTACATGTAAGGAACGCATGTACACAATGTCAGTACATGTATGGAACATGCATGTCACAATTCCAGTACATGAATGGAACACATGTACACAATTTCAGTACATGTATAGGACACATGTACACCATTTCAGTACATGCATGGAGCACATGTACAAAATTTCAATACATGAATAGAACACATGTACACAATTTCAGTACATGTATGGAACATATGTACACAATTTCAGTACGAGTATGGAACATATGTACAATATTTCAGTACATGTACGGAACACATGTACAAAATTTCAGGATCTCTGGTGGCCTTCCTCACGCTGCCCAAGCTGGTTCAACCAATTAACTCACTGGAAGACCTGGCCGGTCAGAACAGACTCAAGTGGACCTACAGGAAACACACGCAACACGACATCCTTTTCTCGGTGAACACACAGATACACACGCAAATTGTTGAATTTCAACTATGTATTGAAGTATTTTATGTTGGTGGATATGTTTAGGTCGATAAAAAGAAAACAAGAGACATTTTGATTGCAGGATAACCGAAGGATGGCAAGAAGGAATCAGATATATATGATATGTCCCGCATATCGAACTGTTCTCTTCCATAACTCCACTTGTACTCTGGACCACAATTGTGGAATTCCTTAACAAGTTGTATAAAAATGAATGTCAATGAGATGAGCCTCAATAGCTTCAAACAGCAGACAAAGGTACTATTGTATGAACAACAAATGGCAGGACAATAGTGAGTACTTATATTGTATTATATTATATATTATATATTATATTATATATTGTACTGATTGTTGTGTATCATGTATATCATTGTTGTGTATCATGCTGTATATCATTATTGTGTCATGTTGTGACGAATCAGTCATCTCTTTCACATCGTCTTGTGAAATCATGGTTCGTTTTTTCTCGTGAAGTGCTGCTACAGTTTTTCAAATCGTATTGTGCGGTATCTTGTGCTCGTGAAGGGAAATTGTGGGGTGCATTGCTGTATTATGTTGTATTTATCACATATATCAGTCGTCATATGTCCTTGCCATTGGTGATCTTCATATACGAGACCGCCACCTGGCGCGTGAAGTCGAGGACCGAGAGCTCTTCCGGCTTATTAACCAAGATTCTTGTGGAGGAACCAGGCGTTCACCGAACTCATCTGGATCGCGCCCATCAGAAGAGAGAAGTATATTTTTATCTTCGATCTCAATCACAAAGTGCGCCACCATCCAATCATGGTGGTCCACGAGCCCATGATACTGTTGTACTTGGAGGTGACGCGGAGCATGTCGACCTCCACGGAGCTAAGGACGTTTGGATAAGGATATATGCACCCCAGGTATATTTGGTTCTGCTTCAGTCCCGCTCTCATTCCCTTTCTCAACTAACCCAGCCTAACTAACCTGACATTAAATAAGTTAACATAGAAAAAAGAGACCCGGGACTGAAGCGGGACCAAACGTACCTGGTACATAACAGCATATTTGCCGACCTTCACCTTCTTCTCGGCGCGGCTGTACTGCAACACCTTCACTGTAGGGTAGTGATTCCCAACCGGTGTGCAGCGGCAGCAAGGGGTGCAGTGAGATCTTTTGAGGATGTCGCCGAAATTCAGGAGAAAATTGCATATTTGTGTTAAAATACCATATTTTGTAATAGCAGGATCAGTGTAAAGAAAATTTTCATATATATGTATAAGGTGTTGTTACATCTATGCAGAGTGTCGAAATGAAGAAAAGAATATACAAAAACAACGGAGATTCTTAATATGTATTTCCTTATATGGGTGCCGGGAACTTTTGAAAGGCATGCCAAGGGTGCCGCAAACTAGAAAAGTTTGGGAACCACTGCTGTAGGGCGTACCTAGGAGTAGCTCGTCGCCATGCGAACAAAGCTGCTGTCGATGCACTTGACAAAAATAATATCGTTCTTCTAGTTGAATTTATGCTCCAAAGAGTCCCAAGCCTTCAAATCCTTGTCCGAATTGAACGGAGTCTTCTCGGTTTAATTGGTGCGGATGATTCCTAACGCACTGAATCCCATTTTGGTCAACAAGACGAAAAGTGTTGGAGAGGTGGACAAATCGTCCAAGGAGAGTTCCTTCCCGTCAGCGATGTCGACCTGGGAAATGGGACTGAGGACTACTGGAGAACACATCAGGATTCGTGCTGAGCGACTCTGCTTCTTGTCCTGATACAAAGATGGAGAGTAGATGTCTTCATCGGAGGCGCACAAGGACCAGAACTTGTATCCGAATCGAATGGGCTTGCCTCGAATGAACTGATTCAGGTCGTGATGGGCGTAATACTTATTGATCATCTAACCGATTGAAAGCCTTGGAAAACACTCAATGTCAACATCAATCTAGGAGCATGTCAGCCTCAGCCTCATCGATATCGAGGTCAAGGTCGTCCAGGAAGGCCACAGCCTCATTCATAGTTAGATCACAATGTGCAGACATCCTATTGAAAAATAAAAGACATTTGAAAGACACCCACTATACGCGCTGTACCCTACGGCGCTCTCCGGCAGTGATCTATTTTAGATCACCATGAAAAACCTAGAAAATAACAAATTATACTTTTTCTTCGTGTATAATGAATCTAAATATACATAAAATAACTAATTTCAATTAACCAACTTCATTAATTGTATGGCCTACAAGTTCAATTCCACATCAGTCTCTCTCTCTCTCTGACTCAGACTCTCCCTTCCTTCCCTCCCTCCTCAAGACAGCATCCAGGAGCTGCATACTTGCCTTGGTGAAGACCAGCTTCTCAAACCTGTCGCTGGTCATGCATGCATGTTTCAGCCTGAGAACGTCACCAGCAGAACATGAGCATGTGCTCCACGGCAGCAGAGCTGGGCAAGGCCGTGTTGTACTTGATATCCACTTCTTCCTGTACATGCTGGGGAATTACCCAGGCTTCACCTCTGCCACTCTGTCCCAGTCGTCCACTTTTTTTAATGAGCTTCTCAATGCTGGGCCGATCCTCCTCCATGACAGTGGGCCTCTAAAGGAAGGAAAATGACTAAATCATATGCATGGTGCAACACTTGAACTCTAAGAGTACATATAGTAGGGTAGAGGGAGCGCTCCTATCTAATAGTGAACGAGCGAGTAGCCCCTCTTTGTCATCGTAATTTAAAGAGTTTAGCTGAGGCAAATCAAATCCAAAGTGAGAAGACGATGCATGGGAGAGAGCGGCACACACACTCCTAACTCGAGAACTCCAGCGAGACTGGCGCACTGCAGCTGTGAATAATAATGTGAATGGCCAGCTACACATAAACTTGACAGCTCTAATATGAGGATTTGCAGGGTTCACTTGCAAGCCAGTGTTGCTCCGTCTAGTCTCTATCCTATATATAATCTCAGCTTGAGCTGGTCTGAAAACGTCAGGCGGGCTGTTGTGACTATTGCCGCTGTGCACGTTTTTTTATTTTTACAAAAGTCGTCTTTTGAACTGATCGTTTATCGTTCCTCATTTTTTGGGAGTAGCGGTAAGTGAATGAGTCATGATTTTATAAAACTTTGCGATAAGCGATCAACTTTTTGACCTCAGTGATAATTACCGTTCACCGCTGATCGCCCATTTTATCTCACGCGGCAACTACTGATTACTCGTAATTCATATCATTTGTTCCATTAACCGTTTTCCTGACAGAAGCGTGCATTGCCTTTGCGTTTGGTGGAAACAATAGTTGAATGGCTTGAGAAGAGAATCCCTATGATAATTCAGCTACTTGTTTGGTGTTACTGCGTCCAACAGACATCAAACGCTCCGTTATACCGCAAGATAGGCGAGCAAACCAGCACTGTCGCCAGCGATGACGAGGGCATTGATCGCGTACTAACTGGAGAATGGGCTTTCATCAAGGTAAGCATCTCATAATAATTCATTAATGCAGTGATAGATGTAGGATGATTCGATGATCCAGTATTTTCTCAGCTACGTTGGACTACGTGGTGTAGTGGTAGCACACCCGCCTCACAAGCGGTAGGTCCGTGGTTCGTAACCCGGTGGAGGAAAATATATTTGGGCAAATTCTATAATCCAACAGTCCCTGTCCACCCAGCAGTAAATGATGGTACCAGATATCGGTCATGTGTTGTGTCATGCATTCTGGGGAGGCTGCCCTCTCTAATACGTCTCCCGTGACGGCATAGCGTGGAGAGGGTCGGTTCTGTGGTGACAGCGAGCTGCATGGGACAGACCTGTGTGTTCATAAGCTTCGGCTTCTTCCCATGTAGCAGCGTCATTTGAGGCATTTAACCTTTACACTTGAAATAACCATATTACAATGTTATTTTATACCAGGAATTATCATATCTGGAGTTCGCGTTGAACAGAGATTTTGTGGATGGTGGATCTTGTCGTCTCACCATCGCCAAACAAGGTTTTTTTCCCGCTCAGTACGGAATAGTACTGGAGAGCAACAGCAAATACAAAGAGACCATTGATCGAGAGTAAGTGAATCTTCACTCGATGACCACAGACACGTTATTTGCTTCGAGCATCTGAAATAAGCACTCGGGAATATTGGACTGTAATGAAAACGAGCTGAATAGCAGGATTCTAATCTAAAGTAATCTGGGTAGACTGAATTGTTACGAGTTGGACAGTTATGGACGTACATCCTGAGTTGTATACAGTGCCGGACTTAGGCATGTGGAGGTCTACCCTGCTTGAGGTGGGTGGCGAGCGATGCCAGCCTCACCGGGGGCGCTGTAAGTTCCACCGGGAAATCATCATTGCCGATCCTGCCAGTAATGAATTTTGGTCATCTTAATCACGTTTGCAAAATGACTTTTTTGTGTCCTTTTTTGAGGCCCCCTAAAATGTGAAGGCCCCTGGGCAGGTGCCCTCTTTGCCCCCCTTAAATCCCGCCCTGGTTGTATGGGTGTATATACCACGCCGATTTGGCTGGGGATATATATATATATATATATATATATATATATATATATATATATATATATATATATATGCAATTATATCCCTCGAGAATATTGCTGAGCTTAATTAATTGCGTACATTCTCATAAAAATCAACACACACAAAAATAACAATACACGAAAAATGTGTGTGTGTGTGTAATACACACACATTGCATACACAGTGTGTATGCAAATATGTGCAATATTATTTTCATTGAGGTATATGTGTTGTAATATAATGGGTTTAAAATGGTTACAGACTCCATGCAATTGGACAACTTAGCCATCCTTGAACACTAATGTCATACCCCTCGAACCTCGATACAAATCTACGTTGGGAACAGTTGTGGGTTAAATCATTTAGCCCATAGCATTTCATTTAGCCCAAGTGAAATTTATCTCTTATTTAAACTTGGTACTGTCATTTTCTGCTTGTGTGTATGTGTGTGTGTGTAGAATGTTGTACATGCAGGAGGCTGGATATTTCGAGAAATGGCGTACTTTATCGTGGCCTCCTGAAAGCCAGTGCAGCAGTGGCGCCATCTTCAGTGAAGTTAAAAAACGACCTTTGTTGGTGGGCGATTTTTTCTCGCCGCTGTTGGTCTACGCTATTGGAATGGCCTCCGCCACAGCCATTTTTGTCGTGGAAATATCAACCAAATGGAATTATCGAAAATGTTTTCGCTAGATCACTTCACTAAATAGCCATCAATATATTAGACACACGTAAAATGCTGGTATATATTCAAGCAAAATATGCACACGTATCCATTCAACAATGGAAAAAAATACTATGATATAATTATTCATTTATTCATTCATTTATTCATTAAATTATGTATGTATTGTTATGGGCTTGGTATTAGCGTTGTGTGCGTTTCAATATTGTGTTCACTTAATACTTCGGTGATAACTAGAGTCCTGATGTTCAGGTGAAATGCCGTAAATGTCTATATTTGCCTACTTCAAGGGCTGTTATAGATAAATGTTGTTGTATGTGACAAGCATATACGACTCACATGCACATTAGCACATACACATATACACACGCACACACACACGCACACACACGCACACACACGCACACACACACAAACACACACACACACAAACATGTAACCTTACGCACACACATTGCGTCGTCGCCAGCAGGTATTGCTCCCTTAGTTTTTCCTATGTTCAGTAGTGGAACAATATGTTATTATTATGCTGTACAATGTGTTGTATGTCTGTGTGTATGCGGGAGTAGCCCAGTACATGCGTTTTTTAGTCAGTCTGTGTCGGAGTTAACCCCAGACTAACACGATCTAATAATAATCTGTTGCGGAATAAAATCACCGTTGTATTCGACAGTGTTTCATTGAACGAGAAAACGCAACAGATAATTGGCTCAGTCGACAGGATTATCCAGTGTTATTGGTGTGATTAATTGTGATACAATGGCGGAGACAAGGCATCTGATTGAACTGTTGAAGCATCAACAACCGACGCCACACAAACACACTTCAAAACACTTCAAAACACCGCACTCAGAACCATCACAGGATGCACATCCACCACACCAGTAGACCACCTCCATCACGAAACAAAAATCCTCAAACTGAAATACCACCTAGACATGAGAGGCACACAAACACTCGCAGCCGCGTAAGCATAAAAACACCAAGCACACTTTACTGCAGATAATTTTCCACATCACTTCCACCAGCTCCCCCACGCACATCAATCAAGAAACACATACACACAGAGATCGCACGGAAATCTATACATTCACTTCAACACAACACACTCCTATAAAAACATCCACCGGACACACACAAATCAGAAAACAAACTCACACGCGAAAACAAGCTGCATCTGGCCAGGTTGAGATGCGGTCATCATCCTGCCCTTCTGTCATATCAGAAAAGGTTGAATGACTCAATCGATGACACCTGTCCAGATTGCAATTCAGCATCACACACCATAACTCACATCATGGAACACTGCACAGCACACACACAACTCAGACGTCAACACAAAATCAAAACAACCAAGAGCCTCAGGAACACGCCGGTCACAGTGTCGTGTCTTTCCTCAGCAGCTCGAGGTTGCTCGGCCAGAGGAACAACAACAAAAACAACAACAACAACAATTAGAGCAGCAACAACAGCAGCTAGAGAAACAGCACCGACAGGAGATAGCTCGATTCGAGTATCTCGTGCAGCAGTTGTCATCAGCGGCGACAATATCGAACACTTCGCCTGCTGTCATGTACTCTCCAACATTGTCTGCCTTCGATACAAGTAAGGAGCTGTGGTCAGATTACTATGCGCGATTTTGTACTTTTCTCGGAGCAAATTCAATTTCTGAAAAGAAGCAAGCACAAGTATTCTTGACCAGTCAAACAGCCGAAACGTACAAATTACTTGTAAATTTTTCGGAGCAACAATTGCCGCCGAAAAACATCAATCACCTAACAATGGATGAGATCGAAAGCTACATGAAGGATCAATTTGATCCGCGACGTTTCATTGTGCGGGAAAGATTCAAGTTTTGGAGCGACCTTCAGCGACGAGCTGGAGAAAAGGTCAATGAACTCGCAGCACGTATACGCCAGGACTCGGCCAGAGCCGTAGCAACCGCCCCCCGTACCCCCCGGCCGAGGGGACCCCCGAGTGCTGAGGGGCCCCGTTGCTTCACGTATGACATTAAAATTTATCATATTTATTATGTATAGCCTTTAATTTTTGCTCAGATGTTTTCACCTGAGCTTGTATTATGTGATTATGTCTAAAAAATACATTCATTATTTGATGGTTTATTTATAATGGGGGCCCCAAGTGTTGCCTTCGGGGGGGGGGGGTTCCCAAGTGTTGCCTTCAGGAGGGGCCCAAGTGTTGCCTTCGGGGAGGAGGGTCCAGCTCATAAGTCCTCGCTTCAGGGGAGGCTCATAAGTCCTCGCAACGGCTCTGGACGCGGCTACAGGCGACTTTCCATCAATCCAGAACCAGCAGGATGAAGCGCTCAGAACTCGCTTCATATGTTCTGTAAAAAACGAGGCCGTGCTCAAAGCTCTGTTTAAAGTCAAAGATAACCAGCTGACATTCACTCGTGCAGTTCAAATAGCAGCTGAAACAGAAAATGCAGCCAAAGTGGATAAGGAGACTGTTTACGGCTCATCACTAGCGGTCGTCAACAAGGTGAATGACAAGAGCTATACACAAAACAGCAAACAAAGAGTAACAATGGCCAAAACAAGTGATCGTGACATTTGTTATCGCTGTGGTCGGCAAAATCACAGCAGCTCACAATGTCAGTTCAAAGACAGTGTCTGCAACTTCTGCAACGCGAAGGGCCATCTCGAAAAATTATGTTTTAAGAAAGCCAAGTCAGACGTCAAAGACAATCAGAAAAAAGTGCACTGTGTGATGGTCGATGTCAAACTGTCGTCAAACACAGACGATTATCCTAAATTAGGAGTGCCAATGTTAATTAATGTCTGCAATTGTACAGTGGAAATTGACACCGCCACAACGGGAAATTTCCTGTCAATAGAAAACTGGCATCGCCTGGGAAAGTCTCCACTGCTCGACTCGCATGTAAGAGTCGGCCAGCAAGCATAGCTTAACAGTGAAGGGAACGTTCATCGCCGAGGTTCTGTACGAGGATCGAAAAGAAGAAATTCCGTTGGCCGTGACCGAAATGAAAGGACTGAATATGCTCGGCCGAGTTGCAGTGAAGACACTGAACATATCGGTGGATGAGGCGCTATACACAACGCTTCCCTGCAGAATAATATTGCCTTACAAACCAGGTGAGCCACACCTTTCAGAAAAATGCAAATATATTTGTAAAGAATTTCCAGATCTATGGAAATCAGAGCTAGGGTGCATAAAAGATTTAGAAATTGAGCTGGAGTTCAAAGAAGATTCACCCCGATTTCTCAATACAATACTTATTAATGCCACATGCCATTAATAAGGACTTGGAAAGAGCTTATCCGCCTCGTAGCCGAGTGGCTAAGACGCACGCTCTGTGCATGAAAGGTCCAGGGTTCGGTTCCCTGGCGAGGTGAAACGGATGGGTTCGTTTCTTAAAGTGATAGCCCAATTGCCACAAGGCGGGTTTCGTGTGCGCGCAGCCGTACAGTTTCTGTGTTGGCCGTGACTGCGAAAACCTGTGTGGCGGCCGGACCTGCGGTGTGCCAGCCGGGGCCGTGAGGCTTTGCCCCCGCAAAATTACACGCGAACACAGCCTTCTCTACTGCTGTGTTCAAATGCGTAATTATATTACCAGGAAGGAATTTCTAAGGGAGTATGACAACTTGTACAATTCAAAGACTATTGAACGCCAGTAATGCCTATTCGACGAATAGAAATATGACAAATAGAAAGAACCGGGCCAATACAAGCTGCTGCGTACGAAAATAAATCACCACAAAGATTGAGCTTTAGTGAAAACATGAAAATGCTCTTCCGTGAAAATACTGTTTCTAAGCTGTTTACGCCACCACTGACACGACACCACTGACACGACACCACTGACACAACACCACTGACACGACACCACTGACACAACACCACTGACACGACACCACCGACACGACACCACTGACACGACACCACTGACACGACACCACTGACACAACACCACTGACACGACATCACTGACACGACACCACTGATACGACACCACTGACACGACATCACTGACACGACACCACTGACACGGCACCACTGACACGACATCACTGACACGACACCACTGACACGACACCACTGACACGACACCACTGACACGACATCACTGACACGACACCACTGACACGACACCACTGACACGACACCACTGACATGACACCACTGACACGCCATCACTGACACGACACCACTGACACGACACCACTGACACGACACCACTGACACGACATCACTGACACGACACCACTGACACGACACCACCGACACGACATCACTGACACGACACCACTGACATGACACCACTGACACGACATCACTGACACGACACCACTGACACGACACCACTGACACGACACCACTGACACGACACCACTGACACGACATCACTGACACGACATCACTGACACGACACCACTGACACGCCACCACTGACACGACATCACTGACACGCCACTACTGACACGACACCACTGACACAACATCACTGACACGCCATCACTGACACGACACCACTGACACGACACCACTGACACGACACCACTGACACGACACCACTGACACGCCATCACTGACACGCCATCACTGACACGACACCACTGACACGACACCACTAACACGACACCACTGACACGACACCACTGACACGACATCACTGACACGACATCACTGACACGACACCACTGACACGACACCACTGACACGATACCACTGACACGACACCACTGACACGCCATCACTGACACGCCATCACTGACACGACACCACTGACACGACACCACTAACACGACACCACTGACACGACACCACTGACACGACATCACTGACACGACATCACAGACACGACACCACTGACATGACACCACTGACACGACATCACTGACACGACACTACTAACACATCACTGACACGACACCACTGACATGACACCACTGACACGACACCATTGACACGACACCACTGACACAACCGAGCTGCTTCGATTGAGAATGAGCTAAGCTGAGCTGCTTCGATTGAGTGGTTCGGTTCGGAACGATTCAGAATGGTTCATTACGGTCTCGAAGCTCGAGCGATCAAGTCGTAAGCAATGTTGTTACCATTTGTAACACAAGTGGTAATATTGGTGGTAACGTTTGGTTTACCATCAGGTGAGTAATAGAATTACCATTCTTAAATTGGGTATTTCTAATGTATTAAATATATATTTAATCTGGCATTCACGTGCAGGTGGGAAAAATTGAAAATGACCAAGGTAATTACAAAAAAGAAAATATATTTGTGTGTAACGTACAAAGGAGAAAATTTCAAATAAATATAATATTATCCGGTTCCATGTGCGTGGGTATGGGGGTATACATACCCCGGACAAATTGGCTGGGGGTATGAATATGCAATTATACCCCCCGAAATTCTGCTGTGTTCAGTTCATTCGATATCAAAACCAGCACAGCAAAAAGTAACAATACGCGACAAATGTAAAAGCTATAAATATGTGAAAAATTATACTTTACGCAATATATTTTTCATTGAGGTGTGTGTGTTGTAATTGACTAAGCCGAAAATAGTTGAGGGTCTCATGCAATTGACCAACTGAGTCAACTTCGAACACTAATGCATGATGACTGTCATCCCCCGAGCCTCGACACATTTCTACACCCCTGTGCGGTTCTATCCTGCATACAAAAATATCTTTCTTTATTAAGAATAGCAAGTTATTCTAATCCGTCAAAAATTCTGCAATCTACTGCAATATAAACCCTCAACAATATGAAGAACTTTATCAGATCTCCTTCAGTAAAAAATTAAAAACTTTCAATACATGCCACTAAAATAATGTTTTACCAACTAACTAGCCCGTTATTCTTGAGATTCAGTAATTGAGAAAGACCAGAGGAATGTCTGTAATAATACATGTCTCTTATTATAGAATATATCTACAAATTATATTCAAAATCGATATCCTCATGCAGCTTTTAAAAAGTGATTAATATATTATAATACTTTAATTGTATTGTGTATTTTGTTGTGGCTTATATATTGTAATATAATTTAATAATTTAATGTCGAATTGCTTGTATAAATATGGATATTTGTTTATTTCGAGAGATGTCACATGATAAATTTGAAATGAATAATCTGCCTGTATAATCTGTATCTATCAGAGGCCACAAGGTTTCACGAGCAATGGCTGATGGACAGACAGCGGACTGTTAGCAGACAGACATACATCACCAGTGATCCGCTATACAACGCCACCCTCGATATAGCCACCATCAAAGTACTCATATCAAACAATCAACACTATGCTTAATATTAATAACACAATTGTTTTTATTAATATTATAGCTATCACTGTCAAAATCAATGCACAAAGTGAGAATGGTTGAAAATATACTCTTGTTTAAAACGTTTTTTTGTCTAGTCAAGACATGGATGTGAATATAGTGTTTTTTCATGTGTGTGTGTGTGTGCGTGTCAGCGTCCTCCGTTCACAGTGTTGACAATGTCGGCCGATGGAAGAGAAATAGTTCACGCTGAAGGATATTGTATTCAATTGTTGAATCTTCTGCAGGAGAAGTACAAGTTCAGGTGTGGCAAGTTGCACTCTATTATTGCTTCACTTCAACTGGCAAACTAGACCGACACGCCCACTGTCTGCCTCGACCTATTCAATACTCTCATTTATTCAACATTCTCAAACACACTGACACACACACACATGGAGGCTCATTTAACAGAAATCAATTTGAACTCATCGCCAAATGATTGCTGCTATGAATGATTGGTGACAGGTCAATGCTTGTTTGTATGACTGTGTGTGTGTGTGTGTGTGTGTGTGTGTGTGTGTCGCAGGTACCGATTGCACATATCTTACGACGGTAATTGGGGCAATCTGCTGGAAAATGGTACGTGGAATGGCATGGTGGGAATGGTCAACCGTTCTGTGAGTAATATCTCACTGTCTCACTGTCTCACTGAATCACTGACTCACTGTCTCACTGACTCATTGCCTAGCTGACTCACTGACTCACTAACATAACCCAACCTACCTTACCTGTCCTGACCCGGAATGATTGTCAATGTTGATGTTGTCAGGAGGTTCCCATGGCAATATCCAGCACCACCATATCTGCTCTACGAGAGGAGGGAGTGGACTTCAGTCGGTCATTTCATGAGGAGCCGTCCTCCATCCTGCTGCCTCCTCCTCAGGCGGGGAACGAGCTGACCGCCGTCGTGCGACCATTCACCACTCAAGTGCTCGAACGTCTCACTCAAACTCGTCTCTTGTGCTGTTTTTTGCTACCCTTTTACAGCACGATATCTAGAATTAACCAATGAAGTGGTCCATTCAGATTATCAAAATTTGTTAGGATTTAGTGTGATAGTCATGAGTGAGGGACTTTTTGGAAGCAAAAGCAATAAGTTCATCTTGAAAATATGCTTATAGTTTGTGGAAAATGTAAATTTAGCATGCAGATAAATTAGCAAGTGTAGATGTCGAAGATAGTCTATTGTTTCCTTGAAATAAAAAGTGCACGTTTGTGTATCAGACCTGGCTGGGCTTGATGATAGCTGCGGTTCTCACATCTCTAGTCTTGTATTTCCTTGAGACCTTCCAGAGCCGCGACATTCCCAAACAATACCCGCACAACAGCTCCACTCACGTCGGATTTGGGAACGGTTTCCTGTTTCTGCTCAGCTGCTTGGTGTCGCAAGGTGATCTCTTCTTAACATAAATGAGATGAAGTTACCATCAGCACAAGACAATCTATAACGAAAAATGTGCATGAAATTATCACACGAATTCCTCTCACACATACTCATCCAGCATCAACTGCCTTACAGACTCACATATCGCACATACACAAGCTATCAGCATCACATCACGCGGATCTGATCAAACATACACGCCAGTACATGAACGATGTGCTCACATATTCATGACTGTAACACGTAGCGACAACTAGTTTCTCGCAGAGTCGATGCAAGCTCATATGCCTCCTCCTCGAACACAGTTATTGGACCCAGAGCCGTAGCAACCGCCCCCCCTATCCCCGGCCGGGGGGGCCCGAGTGTTGAGGGGCCCCGTTGCTTCACGTATGACATTAAAATTTATCATATCATGTATAGCTTTTACCTTTTTGCTCAGAAGTTTTCACCTGAGCTTGTATTATGTGATTATATATAATAAATACATTAATTATTTGATGATTTATTTATAATGGGGGCCCTAGGTGCTGCCTTCCGGGGGGCCCAAGTGTTGCCTTCGGGGGGGCCCCGTGCTGCCTTCGGGAAGGGCTCCAATTGTTGCCTTCGGAGGGGGCCTCATAAGTCCTCGCAACGGCTCTGATTGGACCCCTATTATATATAAAACGCCATTATAATAGATGCCCCAGTTTGGGAAACCGCTGTTACAAGCAGCTCCTTGGCCTCCTGGGGACTTCTGCATGAGGCAACGGTCCCTCAGGAGTCGCCCTCCCAACAAGGGATGCGGAGGGGGGGGTTCGGCCCTGGTTTCTAGCCAGTATTTTTGATTGCTCAATATATCGCATACTGCCGGTCTAGATCAATGGTTCCCAACTTTTTTCAGTGTTAGCACTTTTTTCAAACCAACAGTCAGTTATCGCACCTCCCTGGATAGCTATATTAAAAATATAAAAATACGAACCACGTAATATATCTTCGCAGACTGTTTAAGAGGATTAGAAAAGTTTTTCACCAGGAAATATATTGAGTGTAGATAAAAATATACTTTCCTCAATTTTTCACAAAGATCATCGCACCCCTAAGGTAGCAGTTCGCACCCCCGGGTAAGAACGGCTGTACTAGCTGGCGTGTCGTGTTTGTTGATGTCAGGCGGTCGAGTTCTGCCGGCCAATCATTCCAGTCGCATTCTCATAGGATTCTGGTGGTTTGTCGCCATTACCATCATAGCTTCATACACAGGTGTGCGATTACTGGTCTCTCTTCTGTTCTGTGTGTGTGTGTGTGTGGCCGTGTTGCCTTTTCAGTACATGTATAGAACGCATGTACACAATTTCAGTATATGTGTGTGTGGTGTGATCGTGTGCAGTGACAGAGAGTGTGTGTGAGGGATTTTGTCTGAGTGTGTGATCGTGTATGGTTTGTGTATGGCGTGCGAGAGTGTGTGAGCGAGTGTATGTAGTTGTTTCGGTGTGTGTGTGTGTGTGTGTTTGTGTGTGTGTGTGTGTGTTTGTGGGTGTGTATGTGTGTGTGTGTGTGTGGGTGGGTGCTGCCGTGTGTCACGGTGTGAGCTTGGAGTCGGGTTTGAGGTGTGGGAGTGTTGTGACGTCTTGTGGGCGCGCGTGGGGCAGTGATGCCCACGCGCGCCTGTCTGTAATATATTTGGTTTTGTCTCTTCTACAGTATGGAACACATATACACAATTTCATTATATGTATGGAACATATGCACACAATTTTAGCACATGTACGGAACACATGTACAAAATTTCAGGATCTCTGGTGGCCTTCCTCACGCTGCCCAAGCTGGTTCAGCCAATTAACTCACTGGAAGACCTGGCCGGTCAGAGCAGACTCAAGTGGACCTACAGGAAACATTCGCAACACGACATCCTTTTCTCGGTGAACAAACACTCACACACACACGCATAAATTCACGTATATTGAAACGCCTTGTCACCAAACTGATATAGACTGTTGATTATTTGGAGTGTTTTGAGCTATCCCGCTGTATTCATGATGCGCCAATCATCATCCTATGGCGTCTATAGAGCCTGCTACTGGTAGCATGAATTTTCTCTGCTAGGTATTCAATTAGCAACTATTAATCGTATTTCATATCACTTGTTCCATTAACCGTTTGCTTGTCTCCACCAAACCCCAAGGTAAGTTCTCAAACCAAGGCAAGTTCTCAAACACCAGGGCAAGACAAGTTCTCAAACCATTCAACTATTTAGATGGATGGTTTGAGAAGAGAATCCCTATGATAATTCAGCTACTTGTTTGGTGTTACTGCTGTCCAACAGACATCAAATGCTCCCTTATACCGCAAGATAGGCGAGCAAACCAACAATGTCGCCAGCGATGACGAGGGAGCTGATCGCGTACTAACTGGAGAATGGGCTTTCATCAAGGTACGCATCTCATAATAATTCATTAATGCAGTGATAGATGTAGGATGATTCGATGATCCAGTATTTTCTCGGCAACGTTGGACTACGTGGTGTAGTGGTAGCACACCCGCCTCACAAACGGGAGGTCCGTGGCTCGTAACCCGGTGGAGGAAAACTTATTTGGGAAAATTCTATAATCCAACAGCCCATGTCCACCCAGCAGTAAATGATGGTACCAGATATCAGTCATGTGTTGTAACATGCATTCTGGGGAGGTGGCTCTCTCTAATACGTCTTCCGTCCTTGTGGCTCCATAGTGTGGAGAGGGTCGGTTCTGCGGTGGCAGCGAGCTGCACGGGACACACCTGTGTGTGTTCATGAACTTCGGCTTCTTCCCGTGTAGCAGCGTCATTTGAGGCATTGAACCTTTACACTTGAAATAACCATATTACAATGCTATTTTATACCAGGAATTATCTTTTCTGGAGTTCGCGTTGAACAGAGATTTTGAGGATAGCGGATCCTGTCGTCTCACCATCGCCAAGACTGGATTTTATCCCGCTCAGTACGGAATAGTACTGGAGACCAACAGCAAATACAAAGAGACCATTGATCGAGAGTAAGTGAATCTTCACTCGATGAGCACAGACACATTATTTGCTTCGAACATCTGAAATAAGCACTCGGGAATATTGGCCTGTAATGAAAACGAGCTGAATAGCATGTGTGTATGTCAGGTATGTGTGTTGTACGAATTGATTTAATTGAATTGAACGGGACAAAATGGAATCTCGTAAATGAACGGGACAAAATGGTTTAGGGGCTCATGTATTGGCCAACACGCATTGGTGTATGATGTCTGTCATCCCCGCGAACCTGGCCCACGCCCTGCAGCATTGTTACGAGTGGAACATGCATGTGCTAAATGAAATTTATCCGTGACAAATCTCCCATATTTTTCACTTGGTACTGTCATTTTCTGCTTGTATGTGTGTATGTGTGTGTTTGTAGATTGTTGTACATGCAGGAGGCTGGATATTTCGAGAAATGGCGTACTTTATCGTGGCCTCCTGAAAGCCAGTGCAGCAGTGGCGCCATCTTCAGTGAAGTTAAAAAACGACCTTTGTTTGTGGGCGATTTTTTCTCGCCGCTGTTGGTCTACGCTATTGGAATGGCCTCCGCCACAGCCATTTTTGTCGTGGAAATATCAACCAAATGGAATTATCGAAAATGATTTCGCTAGATCACTTCACTAAATAGCCATCAATATATTAGACACACGTAAAATGCTGGTATATATTCAAGCAAAATATGCACACGTATCCACTAATACTATTATATACCATTATTATTAATATTACTTCTTATTAATATATCTATTTACTAATATTATTCACTATTTACGCGTACTTACTTATATATGCAAGTATTTAATCTACATGCTGCAATCTGATGCAATATTTCTTTGCCCTTCATGAGACTGCACTTGGTATAATAAAAGTTACTAGCGTAAGAAAATCACCAATTAGCAATATGCTGTATCAGCACAAATAAAAGGCAAATGACTGCAATGCCATGTGTTTTCTTTCGATTGCAAAATTGTCATTATATTTAATTTTCCAATTCAAAACTAATTTATAGAAAATATTCCAAAAATGGCAAAATAAGCATAATCATAATGATTTGGTGAAAAGTAGGAAATAATGAAGTTAATGAGAGAAATTAAGGACGATTTCGATTCTGAAAAAAACTTCTACGATTCTGAAGAAACAGAGTCGATTCTGAAGGTTATCCAAAATATATATGAGACTCGATTCTAGGGTTGATTCTGGCCCACCTCTAGTGCATAATGAGTATTGTGTATATATGTACGCGCGCTCTTCGAATACTGAGTTTTTAGTGATATTTTCGCTTTTGCTTGCTATTTTTGGGTGAGTATTTTGCTGAATTTTTTCGTATTTGATTCAGGATGTTTTTTACTTCGTTGGTTCATCTGGGAGCCTAGAATAGGGTAAGCA
>OU696578.1:896297-963797 GCA_916048095.2 Sacculina carcini
TGCCAGTGTTACCACGCCTAAGTCCTGTCGTCGCTCTGTCAAACGACCATCTACGGCCCGTATGTCGTCACTGTACGAGTTGACGGACAGTGACGATGACGAAGAAGCCTCGGCCGACGTCAGGCGTCGTCGTGGCAGCGGCGTTAAGCGGCGTATGATGAACGATACGTCAATTGACGGACGCGTCGTGACATCTCCGTCAAAAACCGCCGCCGCCGCCGCCGCCGCCGCCGCTGCAGTCACTCCTGTCAAACGACGAATTCGAGGCGACAAGACCACTGCCGGTGAGCGTCTGGATTCGTCACCTGTCACGCCCAAGGTCAGTTGGAGGTCAGGTCACAGAGAGGTCAGTTTTATGTTGTGACATTTTAGTCAGCTTGGGCTCAGTAGAAATGGGCGGCGTGACAGATATCATGGCTGCAATGAGCTAGCACTGTGTTGATGCACTATGTTGAACTGTATCACTGGTGCTTCAACTGTTCTCTCTCTGTGTACTCACCGAGTTGTTCTACAGGATTTGAGCTTAAGCTCGAGCTGACCTGTCTCTCAACCTATCAATTTTACTTTTAAACTGATATTTTTTCACTTTCGACGATATCCGTGGGTAGTTTACTCCAACTATCTATAGCTCTGTATGGTAAGCTGCACTTCTTTAATTTATACTTGTGTCCTCTTCCTTTCATTTGCTCATAAAAACCTGTAAAAAACCTGTGTGTGTATATATGTGACAGTCCCAGAGAAAACGCCGTCTCCCTGAGTCTCCTCGAACCCCTCGAACTCCTAGAACCCCCCGAACTCCTCGTATTCCGGTCACTCCGTCGTCGCTGATGTTATCCGGCCGTGTCGCCGCCGCCGGACGTCGGTCTCCGTCCTGCAGTACTCCGCTGCAGCGGTGTCGCAGTCGACTGCATGTGTCTGCAGTGCCCGCCTCTCTGCCTTGTCGCCAGCAAGAGTTTGCCGACGTGCGGTCGTTCATCTCGGAGCGACTGATAGGCGGACACGGCGGGTTAATACTGCTCTCTCTCTCCATCTCCTCTCATGCTCTCGTGTGTTCTGCTTCTTTCTCGTCCTCTTCTCTCTGTTCTCTTCTGTTCTGTTGTTTGCTGTTTTCTGCCAGGTTGATGCGGTTGAAACTTTTTTGCAGTTTTCTACGACACACTGGGCTTGTACACGCCGACTTAGATAATTGTGAATTAGAATCCAACTGTGTGCCTGTGTGTCAGATGTATATGTATATATGTATGTTGTGTTGACCACGCCGCCAACAGTTCGCACCTTCGTGTGTTAGTTAGCACCTTCGTGTGTTAGTTAGCACCTTCGTGTGTTAGTTAGCACCTTCGTACCACCTACCGCCGGCCTATATATACAATCTGCATAATCTACAAAATTCAGCATTAAATTGTCGGCCAATGTGTGAGGATTGTCTGTCTATTAAATTGTCTGTCAGTGTGTGAGGATGGAGATAGTGTGAACTGTCGGAAACATTAGCCAACACAACATCGGTCAATTGCTGTAAGAAGACTTGATACAAGCAACCCACAACTCACCACAAACATCGAGACAACACGAAAGAAGTTTGTCAACTGCGAATAGGCAATCATTTTCAATCTCGTTTGTTTGTAAGTATATGTACGTGTGTGTGTGTGTGTCAGGTGTATGTACGTGAGCGGTGTGCCTGGAACTGGAAAGACTGCGACCATGCGCGAGGTTGTTCGTAGTCTACAAACAGCCGTGGAGACGGGCCATATTCCCGCCTTCCAGGTGACCTGGCCACTGTCACACACTTCACACCGAACACGGGTGTGGTAATTGTGTCTATCACCCCACCCACCACCCAACTTATCCCCTCTCTTTCTCTCTGTGTACTCAGCTAGTTGGGTTACAGGATATGAGCTATGCTCGGACTGTCCTGTCTTTCTTCCAATATTTGTCTAGTTTTTCTAGTTAAACAGTGATAAACTATTGACTTCTACAATCGTCTTGTGTAAACTGTTCCATTCATTCACACAGCGGAACGGAAATCTATATTTCTTGATGTCTTTTCTACATCTCGTTTTTCTAATTTTTCTGCTATGGCCTCGTCCTCGTTGGTTTTGCTGCACTAGTCCAATTTCTTTCGAATCCAGTATTCCTGTAATGAATCTGTAGATGTTAATTAAGTCTCCTCTCTCTCTCTCTTCTCTCCAGCGTTGGTGGATTCATCTCATCCAACCTTCCTCATAGGTGTGTGTGTGTGTGTGTGTGTGTGTGTGTGTCAGTACATTGAGGTGAACGGCATGCGTGTAACGGAGCCGTCGCGAGTTTTTTGTCAGATTTTGAGCGAGCTGACAGGAGAGAGGGCCACTCCCGAGCACGCGGCCGCTCTGCTTGAAAAACGCTTCTCGGGCGGCGGTACCAGGCGGTTACCAGTGGTTCTGCTGGTCGACGAGGTAACCAAGTGGTTCACAAACATTCTACCGCGCCATTGCCTTTCTTTTGGCGCGCGCACGTGTATGTTTGTAGTAGTAGCTTATTGGCTTTTTTATTCTTTGAACAAATTTAACATGCCAGCATCTCCCGGGCACACACAGTATGTCAAGTCAGATATACAGCTGCCTTCTTAACTGACACACACACACACACACACATAAACATATTCATACATAAGCAAAGACAAGTGTTTGTATGTCTGTGTATGTGTGTGTGTGTACGTGCAGTTGGACTTGTTATGGACCCGCAAGCAGGAGGTTTTGTACAATTTATTTGAGTGGCCGACACGTGCGTCTGGCTCGTTGATAGTGGTGGCCATTGCCAACACGATGGATCTGCCTGAACGAGTGATGGCGCATCGGGTCTCTAGCAGACTGGTGATTCAACCACACACATACTCACACACATATACACACATACTCACACTGACACTAACACATATACACATATACTCACACTGACACACATATACATACTGACACACATACTCACACTGACACACATATACACAGACACCTACTCACACTGACACACATATACATACATACTGACACACACACACACACTGACACACATATACACACATACTGACACACACACATACTCACACTAACACACACACACATTTTTTACATTAGGTAGATATTTATATAGCGCCCTAGACCTAGAGGGTCTCTAGGGCGCTGCACACACACAGACACACACACACACACACACAGACACAGAAAGTGAAAGGTAAAGAAAGAAGGGAGATAATTTACACCTTATAATCATAACTAGTATAGACAACACACATACACACTCACATATATACTGACACTAACACACACGCACATACTGACACACACTCACATATATACTGACACTGACACTAACACACATACATACTGACATACACACACGTATACATACTGACACACACACACACACACACGTATACATACTGACACACACACACACACACACACACACACTTGTAAATAGAAGCACATGTATTACGGTCTGTGTGTGTGTGTGTGTGTGTGCATGTGTTTGTGTGTTGCGCAGGGTTTAACTCGTCGCACGTTCATGCCGTATTCTTACAAACAACTACAGGAAATAGTCGAGTCTCGTTTGCTGGGTCTGGATGCATTTGACTCAGATGCTGTACAATTAGTGGCCAGGTTATAACTGTCTGTTTTCCTGTCTCTCACTCTTCTCTATCTATCTACCTCTCTGTATATATCTGTTATTCTGTTCTGTTTTCCTGTCTCTGTCTTGTGCCCTTTCTTTCTCATTCTTCTTCTATCTATATGTGTCTTTATCTCTCTCTCTCTTTTCATCTCCATCTATCTCAATTTCTGCTTTCGCCCAATACATGTATGTGTGTGTGTGTATTTGTGACATGCGCATTCGAGACGTAATTTGTGTAAATGGTTTAACAAATGAAATGTGTCTGTGTATCTGCGTGTGTATCTGTGTTTGTGTGTGTATGTGTATCTGTGTGTGTGTGTGTGTGTATCTATGTGTGTTTGTGTGAGTATCTATGTGTGTGTGTGTCTGTATCTATGTCTCTTTATGTGTGTGTGTGCGTATCCATGTGTGTTTGTGTGTATCTATCTGTGTTTGTGTGTATCTATGTGTGTTTGTGTGTGTATCTCTGTGTATTTGTGTGTGTATCTATGTGTGTTTGTGTGGGTTTGTGTCTGTGTACCTATGTGTGTTTGTGTGTATCTATGTGTATTTGTGTGTGTATCTATGTGTGTTTGTGTGTGTATCTCTGTGTATTTGTGTGTGTATCTATGTGTGTTTGTGTGTGTATCTCTGTGTATTTGTGTGTGTATCTATGTGTGTTTGTGTGTGTGTGTGTGTGTGTTTATCAATGTGTGTGTTTGTGTGAGTATCTATGTGTGTGTGTGTATCTATGTGTGTTTGTGTGTGTACCTATATGTTTGTGTGTATCTATGTGTTTTTGTGTGTATCTCTGTGTGTTTGTGTGTGTATCTATGTGTGTTTGTGTGGGTTTGTGTCTGTGTACCTATGTGTGTTTGTGTGTATCTATGTGTATTTGTGTGTGTATCTATGTGTGTTTGTGTGTGTATCTCTGTGTATTTGTGTGTGTATCTATGTGTGTTTGTGTGTGTGTGTGTGTGTTTATCAATGTGTGTGTTTGTGTGTATCTATGTGTATTTGTGTGTGTATCTATGTGTGTTTGTGTGTGTATCTCTGTGTATTTGTGTGTGTATCTATGTGTGTGTGTGTGTGTTTGTGTGAGTATCTATGTGTGTGTGTGTGTGTATCTATGTGTGTGTTTGTGTGTCTGTATCTATGTGTGTTTGTGTGAGTATCTATGTGTGCGTTTGTGTGAGTATCTATGTGTGTGTGTGTGTGTATCTATGTGTGTGTTTGTGTGTCTGTATCTATGTGTGTTTGTGTGAGTATCTATGTGTGCGTTTGTGTGTGTATCTATGTGTGTCTGTATCTATGTGTGTTTGTGTGAGTATCTATGTGTGTGTGTGTGCATATTTGGTTGCGAGTGCAGGAAAGTGGCAGCAGTGTCGGGAGACGCGAGGCGCGCGCTGGATATTTGCCGTCGTGCCGTGGAAATTGCCGACACGGCTGCCTCCTCCTCATCGACCGCTAGTGGGGAGGGGGCAGGGGGGCACAGTCAGCTGGTCAACATGCAACACGTGAATGCGGCCATCCAGCAAATGTTCTCCGCGCCAAAGATTGTCGCCATCCGGTGCGTGTGTGTGTCGCAGATCCTGGGGGATATATACCCCCGACAAATAGGCTCGGTGGTATGAATATGCAGTTATACCCGCCCCGATAATTCTGCTGAGTTCGGTTCATTCAAGGGTATATTGTCTTGAAAATCTGCATAGCAAACAAGTAACAATACACGACAAATGTGTATTTCATACAATATACGTTTCATTGAGGTTTGGGTGTTGTAATTTGACTAGGCCGAAAATATTTGAGGGTCTCATGCAATTGACCAACTGAGTCAATTTCGAACACTAATACATGATGGCTGTCATCCCCCCGAGCCTCGACACAAATCTACGCCCCTGTGTGCGTGTGTGTGTCGTAGCTTATGATCGCGTGTTAAATCAATGATTTGGGCATTTAAATTGACATTTGACAGTCTGAGTAACAGTGTTCTCGAGAAGCATTTCATTCGTGGCATAATATCATTATAAGTGCAAAATATTGGTTGATCGCATCAATTATGCCAATTTCACGTTCGTACCTTTGTCCGACCATAATTCACGTTGAATTATTAATGTGCGGTGCGAATAAACACATATATTTCAGCATGTATAACATATACAATTAAGCGAACTAATCGGGCAGTTGTGAACTTGCTTAATGCATTTAACAATTACTATATATACTACTGAATAGCAATATTTTCTATTTATGGTATATTTAATGCTATTTCTAAAGATACAGAGAGAATCTGTATCTATATATGTGTATGTATGTGTGTGTGTCTCTCTCTGTTTGTGTGTCAGATCTTGTTCGGCTTTGGAGAAGGTGTTGTTGCGCTGTGTGGTGATGGAATTCGAGCGAACTGGCCTGGAAGAGGCACGCTTTCGCATGGTCTACGATCACGTGATCACTGTGTGTCGATACGAGGGTAACAATGACCACGCGACACTGGGGACCCGTGGTGTAGTGGTAGCACACCCGCCTCACAAGCAGGAGGTTCGTGGTTCGAAACCTGGCGGATAATTTCATTGGACGAATTCTATAATCCAACAGTCCCTGTCCACCCATCAGTAAATGATAGTACCAGATATCAGTCATGTGTTGTGTCATGCATTCTGGGGAGGTGGCCCTCTCTAATACGTCTTCCGTCCTTGTGGCGTCATAGCGTGGAGAGGGTTGGTTCTGCGGTGGCAGCGAGCTGCACGGGACACACCTGTGTATGTTCATAAGCTTCGACTTCTTCCCGTGTAGCAGCTGTCACTTGAGACCTTTAACCTCTAGCCTGGGGTAATGTGGGTGATGGGTTAATGATCATTTCACGCTGGTATGAGTGTGTATTGTATCTATTAATGTGTTGTAATGTTATGCTTGCATTCACTGTGTCAATGCTGGCTTGGCTTTGTGTTGTGGAATAATCTACACATTGTTTTCATCATAGTTCTCCGTGTGTGTGTGTGTGTGTGTGTGTCAGGGCTGTGTGTTCCCAGCGTGTCGGAGCTGGTGCAGTTGGTCACTCAGTTATGCAGCAGTCGCTTGCTGCTGGCCGAGTGGCCGTTCAGTGCCGGCGACCTCAACTGCCGGCTACGTCTCAACGTGCTCGCCGACGACGTCACGTACGCCGTGCGCGAACCGCCGGCCGTCGCCTGACGTACGTCAACTGACGTGTGTGTTTTCTGACGTACGTCAACTGACGTGTGTGTTTTCTGACGTACGTCAACTGACGTGTGTGTTTTCTGACGCGCGTCAGCTGACGTGTGTGCTTCTTGACGTACGTCAACTGACGTGTGTGTGCAGTGTTTTATGGAGAGTAAATATGAGTACACTCATATGGACCGGTGTGTAATGAGTGTAGCTTTTTCTGATGTTTCTGCTTGCTGTTTGCGAATACATGTGATTGGTCGGTTTTTGTACCGCAAATATTTATAGGTGACTTTAAAAAAAGTTTCAAGATTAAAAAAAATAAAATTTAGTTGTTTTGCAAAATTATTTGTTTTTATCATGATGAAAATAACTAAAACAAAAAACCACTTCTGGCGAAAACACGTGACGTATATTCATGCCTATTATGAAACAAAAACCAAATAATGACAATATTATTTTTAATTGAAAAAAATATTAAATTATGAAATTAATAATTAATTGGATCACATTTTTCCGTAAAAAAGAAAAAACGGAAGCAAATGGCACATCAGGCAGATAATTTATAGAATTCTTGACGCGTTGTCATGGCAACCGCCCGACGCGACAATACAACGCAACGTATTTGCTATTCAAAGGTTTGCTGTTCGCATGGTTGACAGTGAAACAGCGCCCTACAAGTTTGAGGTCAGTTTCCGTCGATTAATTCTTCACCTTGTGAATAATCAGTATTTATAACAAATCCATTCGTAAAACAACTAATTATTAAATATCACAAATGTTTTTATCGCACCTTAATTCTGGGCAGAATAAGTAAACTGCACTGGAATAGTTGATAATATAGACAACTCACACACAAGCATTAGCTTTTGATATGCTGAAAATGCCAGTATATATATATATATATATATATATATATACACATATAATTGAATCAAAATTTAAATTCAAACATTCCACTGCCAACACAAAAATAATTCAGTATGGAACAAACGTTGAATTATCAATCCTGCCATTAAATATAAATGGCGGCAAAATGTGATTTGTATTTGTGTGAACGCATGTGGCATAATTTTAATTGTGTGTTGCAAAGCTCCAACGCAGAGTCACAGAAGACAAGAGCACACAAAAGACAAGAGGAAAAAGCTAGAGGTTACTGTTGCTGGCGAGTGTGAGGACAAAGCCATGGGCATCAAGTCGTCGAAGGCGACTAAAGTCAGCTATCCAGAGCAGCTGAACAGCACGGTGTCACCAGATTCGTCTCCTCTGCAATCAGCTTCGTGTTCGCCTCAATGTGACCGTAAAAACCCGCCGTGCAACGAGGACACGAGCCACACTGGCACTGAAGCGAGTTGCAGTGATGACAACCGAGACCAAGTGAAACGGACGTTGAGCCAGGAATCAACTGAGTTCGTGGATTGTGCCACCGCCGGGGACAATTCAACCGCTGGTCCAGATGAGGAGAGTGCAGGTATCAGGACACATGATGCCGAAGACGATGAGGCAGACGGAAATAGTGAGATAGCTGGAGGAAACAGGAGCCAAGTGTTGGGTCTTAGCGTAGCAGCAGAGGAAGCCGACACACAAGTCACCAAACAAGCGGGTGGAGACGATGAAAACACACATCACGATGCCGAGAAAGCGGCAAGCGACTCGGTGTCAAACGGCAACGTGCCCAGTGGAAACAAGGAGAACATCCAGTGCTATAATGATGAAACGATTGATCATACACCAGAGAATGACCATGATGACGACACCAAAATAGAGGTAGACTTTGAAAAAACTGAGCAATCCCGACAAAATGGAACGAAGTCATCACACACTGAGGTCAACATCTGTGATAACACAAGAGAAAATACGTCGGAGAAGAGACAAGACAACTGTATGAGTCAAGATACACAAACAACACAACTTGTGCAAGAAAACGGACACGCACATGCCCCTGATTGTGGTGACAAATCTATGCATTATTCTAGCTATGGAAACCAAACAGTCAAATTGGAAGATATTGAAGAAGAGACACGAGATGAGGAACAAGAAAACACACAAGCCACTCAAGAGCCTGCAACAAATGAAGAGCGAGTAGAATTAGAAATAAACAGCAATCGAGCTCAGTATCAGGGAAAAACAGATATTTTTGAGACCGAAGTATCAGAAGCAATTCTTGCTCACACAGAAGCGCTGGACTCAGATTCAATGGAAGACTTCAAATCGGTGGACACAGAAAGTTTTGAAATCGACTCGATTGACGAAGACATAAAATCACCAGTAGCCGACGAAAGACAAACACACTTGTCGCACGATTCGAAGAAACAGGGCAACTCAGAACACCAGCAAGAAAATACACTAAAACTGTCCGATAAGGAAAACGACAGCCAACAATACCTAACAAACACCAGCAAAACTGATTTGTCTGAAACCTCATCAGAAAGTTCACTAGCTAAGAGCTCGTCTGAGACCACATATGAATACAAGGGCAACACTTTGCAAACTGACCGCCCACGCATCACCAAACTGCTGCTGCGCCAACTATGTCGCCAGCACAAGCTCTACACCACTCCACACCTGAACACCGTGCTCTACCTGCACCACCAGGGTCTGACGCACATCGAGAACCTCGACCAATACACCGGCCTGCGCTGTCTCTGGCTCAACAACAACGCCATATCGAGCATCGATAATTTGAACGCCAACACCGAGTTGCGCTCGCTGTTCTTGCAAAATAACCTGATCGCCAGCCTGCAGAACCTGTCTCATCTCGACCAGCTGACTCAACTGAATGTCAGCTACAACGCTCTCACCACACTGGACGGAATCGAGTTGCTGCCAGCTCTCACCAGCCTGCAGGCCAGTCACAACCGACTATCACGACCGCACGACATAGCAGCACTGGCCTCCTGTCGCCAGCTGTCCGTGGTCGACGTGGCGCACAACCAACTGTCCTGCGCCACAATTGTCGACACACTGGCAGCTATGCCCGAGTTGCGAGTGCTCTATCTGTTTGGCAACCCAGCCGTGCGACAAATTCCCGACTACCGGCGACGCCTCATTGTGCGTCTCGTGCAGCTGCACTACCTTGACGAGCGGCCCGTGTTCGACAAAGACCGCGCGTGTGCGGAGGCGTGGGCCCGAGGAGGTCGTGAGGCTGAGCAACAAGAACGCGCAACCTGGAATCTGAGGGAACAACAGAAACTGCAGGACAGTGTGGACGCCTTGTTGGCACTACGACAGAACAAGACATGCGACCAACAAGCAGACGATGACAGTCAACAATCAGGAGACATTCGCGACGACGCTCATCAACACAAAAACGAACATTCGCCGGCTACATGCGGGCAAACCGCTGTAGTCAATACAAACAACGATGAACGCCAGCTTCATGACACAGAAAACACACAGCACACACACGAAAAGTCGACGAGCGAAGCAAGTGTCGAGGTGATCGATTTGACGCACCTGAAAACAAGCATAAGCGACGCTGTGCAGCCGAGACAAACGATATTTTCGGACAGAACCGGACTAGGTGCGAACCGGCCCAGAATCGTGTCAGACTGTGTTGAAGATGGAGTTTGCTTGAAATACGACATGAACGACCAAATAAATGGAAACAAAGGAGCGAGTGAGAATCAAGGCCTATTGCCCACAGAAAAAGCACCCAAAATACTGATTCAAGAGATCATACCGGAAGAAACAGAACAATCAGATAATGTTGAAGGCATTGAAACACCGGCTAATATTAACAACGAGATAAAGGACGACATTATATCCAACAGAGGAAGAACGGAAACTTCACAAAATGACACGACCAACTATTCTACCAAGAGCAACGGTTTTGATCGCACTGAAGCCACACACGATCCAATTGAGATCGCTCCAATCGGCGACAATGTTCCAACGTATACACAACAAAGTAGCGACAAGCCACCGTGTGATGAACCAGCCTCAAATACACTCAATGTCCATGCGAGGGCCGAAAACGGCGATCTTAAAAAGCAACAAGATGCCGGCAATCCAACACTGCAGAACAAACGCCACGCAACTGGACAAACGCCAGACGCGAGCAATGCAGAGGCACAAGCAGAGGACGGTAGTGGAAACAGTGAAATAGACACGAGAAAGAGTGCGGTGGAAGAGCAGATACTCAGTGCTACACCGATTGTCACCGAGTGCGACAGAAACAGCCATGGAGATGCGAACATCGAACACACGGACACTCTCTCCTGATAATTTGTATTTACAAGTGCATATTTTCCCACATACAAAAATTCCTGCATGCGTTAGTCAACTGGACAAATATTGCATCTTAACGTATCATTCATCTGTATGTTCTCAAATTTGGCACGGTGTTTTTTAATTTGTTGAACAATAAAATCCCAAATACTCCAGCCGACTTTTTGTCGCTTAAAAAGTTTAAAAGTGAGACATTTATCAACATATAAAACATGCTGTCCTTCCAATTGAATTATCACGTTTCTCATGCTTTCTTAGGAACGTGTGTTCTGATAGGCACTAAATCAAATACACATTTGATATGGACATTACCGTATTTTGGCGTTAGTTTTCACGTCATGGTGAACACTAGAGAAGCAGCAGGTGGTTAAACCTTACCTTCAAACAGTTTGAGGATGTGTACGAATGTTGATTAAGCACGACTGCACACAGAAACAAATAAAGTTAACACGTTACTACACACATACACACCACTAAAGCGTACTACACACGTGTTACGTGTGAGGCAGCCAGATTGATGTCATGAATAAGGATGCCAATCATCTGGCAGCATTTATAACGAAAATTATTGCATACATTTTGTGGGTGTTAGCTGTTGGGTTTTGCTTTGCATTTCTTTGTTGTTTTTCCCATATTACAATTGAGTTGTACAGGTTGTTGCTACATTTATGTTGAGCTTCAAGTATTTGTCTTTTTGTTGGACGTTTCCCAAATGATCGAACAAACGCTCAAAAGCTTAGAAAAATCTGAAGATTTTTCCAAGCTTTCTTTGATTTGCTATTATATAACCTTGAAAACACGAAAATTCGACGGGAACTTAATCTAAGTGGATGTTTATGGTGAACGACAAATATATATACAAAGCTTGATTGATCTTATGAAAAGTTACAGGTAATTGAAGTCTTACAAGTTTATGGCACAAAGCATATATCATTTCGGTTTCATTGGAGTGCGTGGTAGGTGAATATCAAGTTTGTCTTTGTTATTTTTGCGTTTTCGTGCGCCACAGAGGCACATTGAGCGATTTACTCGGTATATGCTGGCTTATTGATCTTGTGCGTTCACAGCTGTCGTGTTGCGCCAGGCTCAGTTATTGGCGTCGTGCTCTACGACCGTCTCTCACGACTCTAACTTGCAATTTGTCCTGGACGGAGTGCTCACCGCGGCCTTGCAACATGCACACGCCTGAACACACTGACGTACCGTCCACTACGTCCTGCACCAGCTCAGCGACGGCCGAGGCGTCACAGAGGCACGCTGATTCAGACCAGCACGGCTCCGGCGAGGAGACGGCAGAAAATGTCGCCGCTCCGTCAGATTCACACGCCGTCAACTCAACGCACGTCAATACATCGATTGACGGCGATCCGGCAGACACGTCAGATTTAGGCAGCGATTTCGTGCACGTTGACCGCTCGACATTGTCGCCGGATGACCACACTCCGTCCGTCAAGTCGCCGTCCGTCAAGTCGCCGGACGTCAAGTCGCCGGACGTGAGCAGCGCGCAGCACCACGTGCGCTGGGTGCAGTTCCACAGTGCTCGCGCGCCCGTTGTCACGCAGAACGTGAACGGACCGTGTCCGCTTCTGGCATTGGTCAACGTGATGTTGTTGAAGGGAAAACTGCAGCTTCCCGACGCACTGCCTCTCATTACCATCGGCCAGCTGATGGAACTGGTCGGCGATCAGCTGCTGTCAGCGGCGGCCTCCTCGACGACGACGGACGGTGACGCAGCATCAGCATGCTTGTCACTGGATCACGAGTATAACGTGCACGACGCCCTGGCCACGCTGCCCAAATTGCAAACAGGACTCGACGTCAATATCAAGTTCAGCGGGTGAGTCACAGCACTGCGACAGTAAGTGACTCATACTGACTGAATTAGTGACTTATATTGACAGTAAGTGACTCATACTGACTGAATTAGTGACTTATATTGACAGTAAGTGACTCATACTGACTGTAAGTGACTCATTCTGACTGTAAGTGACTCATTCTGACTGAATTAGTGACTTATATTGACAGTAAGTGACTCATACTGACTGTAAGTGACTCATACGGACAATAAGTGACTTATGTGGACAGTAAGTGGCTCATACTGACTGAATTAGTGACTCGTATTGACTGAATTAGTGACTCATATGGACTGTAAGTGACTCATACTGACTGAATTAGTGACTCGTATTGACTGAATTAGTGACTCATACTGACAGTTAGTGACACACAGACAGTTAGTGACTCATACTGACTGAATTAGTGACTCATATTGACTGAATTAGTGACTCGTATTTACTGAATTAGTGACTCATACTGACTGAATTAGTGACTCGTATTGGCTGAATTATTGACTCATACAGACAGTTAGTGACTCATACTGACTGAATCAGTAACTGATACTAACATTAAGTGACTTATAATGGCAATATATGACTCAACGCGCTGTTAATGACACACACACACACACACACACACACACACACACACACAGCCACTAACATGTGACAACATGATTTTCCAGTCGGACAAGCCGAAATTCATGGCGGAATATTATCTGTGTATTTGTCTATTTGTGTGTGTGTGTGTGTGTGTGTGTGTGTGTGTGTGTGTGTGTGTGTGTGTGTGTGTGTTGCAGTGTGAGCGAGTTCGAGTACACGCCGGAGTGTGTGATATTCGACTTGTTGCGTGTGCGGCTGTATCATGGCTGGGTGGTGGACCCCGGCGACGGGCAGTTACAGCAAGCTGTCGGAGGCCGCGGATACAACCAGCTGGTGGAAGCCGTCATCAATGATAAACAATCAGCTGATCAGGCCCGGCTCGCACGAGGTCAGACCACGAGAAAAATGGTGATAAAAAGAGACAGATAGATATAGAGACTGGTAGACGAACAGATAGACAGATAGATAGACAATCAGATAGACAAACATATAGACAATCAGATATACAAACAGATAAACAGTTAGACAGATAGACAAACAGATAAACAGACAAACAGATAGACAAACAGTTAGACAGATAGACAAACAGATAGACAGATGGACAAACAGATAGACAGATAGACAGACAGACAAACAGTTAGACAGATAGACAAACAGATAAACAAACATATAGACAATCAGATAGACAAACAGATAAACAGATAGACAGACAGACAAACAGATAAACAGATAGACCAGTAAGACGCCGTGTTCGGCGATGAACGAGCGAGCGCGAAGCTATCATATGTAATCAAACTTTATCGTAAATGCATTTGTCTAAATAAATTCCTATTTCCATGAATTATCTTCATTTTGCATTTCGAGTAAGGTAATGACGTTGACCCTATTACAGCATTTTATGTGTAGCCTAAATCACATATAACTGTTAGCACGTATGTAACAGCACTGACAACGTGAGCAACTGAGCAACGTGGGCACTGACATGATTCGGCATAGTCTCGTTCGCGGCAGGAAGGATTGGGCTACCCAACAAAAAAAATGCATGTTAATCGGACTTATGGTTCCAGAAATATAAGCCTCTGAAAAACGGGTAAAAAGTGTTTTTCGAAAAAGTAGGAAAGCATTTGGGACGTGCCACGTGCCACAGTGGGCACTGACATGATTCGGCTTGGTCTAATTCGCGGCAGGAAGGATTGGGCTACCCAACAAAAAAACGCATGTTAATCGGACTTATGGTTCCAGAAATATAAGCCTCTGAAAAACGGGTAAAAAGTGTTTTTCGAAAAAGTAGGAGGGTATTTGGGATGTGCCACGTGCCATAGTAGGCACTGACATGATTCGGCTTGGTCTCATCCGCGGCAGGAAGGATTGGGCTACCCAACAAAAAAAACGCATGTTAATCGGACTTATGGTTCCAGAAATATAAGCCTCTGAAAAACGGGTAAAAAGTGTTTTTCGAAAAAGTAGGAGGGTATTTGGGACGTGCCACGTGCCATAGTAGGCACTGACATGATTCGGCTTGGTCTCATCCGCGGCAGGAAGGATGAGACTACCCAACAAAAAAAAATGCATGTTAATTGGACTTATGGTTCCAGAGATATAAGCCTCTGAAAAGCGTGACCACGGCCGGCGGGCCGGCGGGCCGCTCATACTCATTTTTCTAGTAACACCAAGTATGAACTCGCTCGCTATCGCTCGCTCGTAACAATCAGATAGACAAACATATAGACAAACAGAAAGACAAACATATAGATAAACAGATAGACAAACATATAGACAAACATATAGATAAACAGATAGACAAACATATAGACAAACATATAGATAAACAGATAGGCAAACAGATAGACTGTGAGACTGTGAATGAAAGTAATACATTTATTTGTATATTATTTAACAGTCGCATTGTTGGATTTTTCTTTACGCAACGAACAAGACCGTCGGAGAAGTGTGTGGAGACAATGTACATTGTGAATCATATGTGTTTATGCATTTGTGTGTGTGTCAGCTTTATTAGCTGAGGAATTTCTCGAGTCTACGGCGTCACAGTTGACGGAGTACGGGCTGCGTCAGTTGACGGACGTCATGTGTGATGGCGAGTTGTCCGTGTTGTTTCGTAACAATCATTTCTGCACGGTGTACAAGTTTGAGGTCAGTGACCGCACCCCCGCCCGTCCTGGCCCTATCCCCTAATTGAGGGGGTGGACATACAGATAATGGCGGTAATCACTAACGTACTGATCAAAACTATCTGAACCATCCGACCATTTGCTTTCATCTGTCTTGTAATTGGTGTGTGTGTGTGTGTATGTGTGTCTTTGAACCAGATATGTGTGTGTGTGTGTGTGTGTGTGTCTTTGACTCTTGTGTGTGTGTGTGTCCTTGAACCATGTGTGTGCGTGTGTGTGTCTGTCTGTCTTGTATGCATGTGTATCCATATATGTATGTGTGTGTGTCCTTGAACCATGTGTGTGTCTTTGACTCTTTGTGTGTATGTGTGTCTGTGTGTGTGTCTTTGAACCAGGTTCATGTGTTCTTTATGTGTATGTGTCTTTGATCCATGTGTGTGTGTGTGTGTGTCTGTCTGTCTTGTATCCATGTGTATCCATATATGTATCTGTGTGTGTAGGGCACGGTGTATGTTCTGGTAAGCGACCAGGGTTTCTTGTGTGAGCCGAGCATTGTGTGGGAGACTTTAACATCGGCCAGTGGGGCGGGTCATTTTGTCGGTGGTGACTTTCAAGCATCGTCGCATCACGTCTCATCAGACACGTCTTGTTCGCGACGTGATCACGTCTCCAGTTCACCAACCGCCATCCACACTGACCAACAAGTGAATCACGAGTTAGTGTTCACACCACAAGTGTCTCCACACACACACAGGCACAACCATGAAGTGCTGGCTTCAGTAAACCCCAACAATGCCCAGCTTTTTGTGAGCAAGTCAACACTGCTAACACTCACACACACACACACACACACACACACACACACACACACACACACACACACACACACACACACACACACACACACACACACACACACACACACACACACACACACACACACACACACACACACACACACACACATGATTTTCGTTGTTTCCTACATAACTTGTCCATTGAAGTATATAAATATCACACACAAATGAGCACATTCACATGATTGTACAACTGAATGCACTTTACACTATCCGTTCGTCCAAGAGCCACGGCTCGACGAATCGTTGCCTTATTAATCTGTGTTTGCTGTATAACTTGTTTTGTTGTCTATGTGTGGCAATACATCAAATTGACATCAAATTGACACATACACACACAAACACACACACACACACACACTGACATATACAAACACACGCACACACATAAACACACACTCACACTGACATATACAAACACACGCACACACACTGACATACACATACACATACACACCTGGGGCGATACGTACCTTGTTAATTCACCCAGTAACTTCCCGATTGTACACTAAGTGTCTCTCTATTTATCTGCATGTATAAATACGTGAGTATATGTGTGTGTGTGTGTGTGTGTGTGTGATGGGGTGTATGCAGTTATTTGCTGGCGCTGTCATTACAACAGCAGGAGGTGGCGACTGATGAAGAAAGTCCAATGGACGACGCATTAACACAACAACAACAACAACAACAACAACATTCAGCCGCCACTGACGCAGCAGCAACATCACAGACAGAACGACTGCTGTCAGAGTGAGTTAAACCACGCCCACTTCTACTGTCATTGAATGAGTTAAACCACGCCCACTTCTGCTGTCATTGAGTGAGTTAAACCACGCCCACTTATACTGTCATTGAGTGAGTTAAACCACGCCCACTTTTACTGGCAGTGAGTGAGTTAAACCACGCCCATTTCTACTGTCAGAGTGAGTTAGACCACGCCCACTTAGTGATGCAAAAAAAACCGTTTTTTTTTTTGTTGCGTTTTTTTTGCAAAAAAAAACATGTTTTTTAGGTTTTTTTTGGTTTTTTTGGTTTTTTTTAGAATTAGCCTCAATTGTCATCGGATGTGAGATTTTAGTACATAGAAATGAGTTCAATTGATGTTTTGTACAACTTTACGTGTCTTATTTCAAAGAAAATTTGATAATAGTATAAAAAACAAGAATATTTATCAATAAATACCTCAGGAGACTGTTTGAAAGTGCATCCGGGTCCGGTGGTTAAGTTTTTTTTCATTGAGAAAACCCATGTTTTTAAAGATGGTTCTAATTATGTGGATATTTGAAATAATTTGTCTGCATAACAAAACAAATTCATTGAATAATCATGTTTTTTTTAAAAGAAACCATGTTTTTTATGAAAAAATGCAATGATGTTTTTCAAACTGGTTTTAAATTGGTTTTATTAATGTACAGGTCCAGAAAATGTTGGCAGCAGAACAAGGCAAGCTAATTGGTTGGTCAAGTGTTTTTTTTGACAAACGTTCATTTAAACTAACGCTTTTTTAATGAAACAATGTTTTCTAAAACAGTATCTATGTAAGATAGATTTGATTGATGTACGTTCAAATACCTTTAGTATAGCAAGTAGCCTGCTGGTACGTATAAGCGGCTGGTTAAACCACTTAATTTAAACTGTTCTTTTAAACCTTTTTTTTCAAAATAGATTTTTTTGAAAAACTGTTTTCGTAGATGTAGAGAATGCGAAAAAAATTGGCGGCAGATCAAGGAAAGTTTAACCAAATTAAGTGTTTTTTTTATTATTAACCTATTTTAGAACTGGTTTCATGGATGATGGTTTCCTTGATGTAGTTATTTGTGTTCAAATACTTTTTTGTACATCAAATATATTTCCTCAGTTGTTTTTTTTCCTACACGAAAATATTGTGCGTTTTTCTGGTCCGTTTTTCTGGTCCGTTGCCACTGCGACCCGCTTTTATTCGTAGTCGCATTAGGGACACTAAGTTTGTGTGCATATTCGTAGTCTCTGTGTAAATATTTGCAGTGTTTGTACTCTTATATTTGCAAATAATTGATCTGCTGAAGGAAATAATGAAACTTATTATAACCAACGTAGTTAATTTCTGGCAGTAAAAAGTTAATGTGTAAAAAATAAAAATAAATTATGCCACCTGTTGTTTTTTTTAAAACAGTTTCAGATTTTAGCATAAAAAACGGTTCTCAAACCCTGCTTTCTTACACAATGATTAACTCAATAATTGAACGCAAAACTGTACTGTACATAGAAGTGCCGCACAGTACCGTGCAAACAATGATATTAGGCCTTTCAGACACATTATAATAATTATATTGTGCATATTTAATGATAATTCAATTTGATAGGGACACTAATAGCATGAATAACCCATGTGTCGATAAAAATAATTCATTTAACATCCTAAATATATCATTTCCATAATTTGAATTCTTTGCATGACTCTTCAAAAAAAACCAAAAAGAACGTGTTTTTTTTGGTCGCGGTTTTTTTTGCCCAAAAAAACGGTTTTTTTTTAAAAAAACCGTCGGTTTTTTTTGAGGTCGCATCTCTACGCCCACTTCTACTGTCAGAGTGAGTTAAACCACGCCCACTTTACTGTCAGAGTGAATGAGTTAGACCACGCCCACTTTACTGTCAGTGAGTGAGTTAAACCACGCCCACTTTTACTGTCAGTGAATGAGTTAGACCACGCCCACTTTACTGTCAGTGAATGAGTTAGACCACGTCCACTTATACTGTCAGAGTGAGTTAAACCACGCCCACTTTACTGTAAGAGTGAATTAGACCACGCCCACTTATACTGTCAGAGTGAGTTAAACCACGCCCACTTCTACTGTCAGTGAGTGAGTTAGACCAGTATTTCTCAACGTGGGCAATATTGAGGGGCCATAGGATCAAATTTAAAAATGGAGCCACCATGCTTTCTCACGGACCGCAAACATATATAATTTGAAACAATTTTATCCTTCCGGATAACTCACACTGCGTCGATTCATGTGTATATAGGACCACAAAGACTTATAGGTCGGGCCGCGGGTTGTTTCTGATGGGTCATAACGAGTCGCATTGTATTGAAGGAGGTCATGACAGGAGGAAGGACCTTGCTGAATTCGCCTGCTGAAACTGACTACGTGTTGGCACAAATGTCGCACAATGATATGTGTGTGTGTGTGTGTTTCTCCCTGCTGGCTCTCACGTCTCTCCCTTTCTACAAAAATTAGGACTTCTCCCCATTAAATCACTTATTGACTATCGCGTCTGCTTAATTATTCATTCTACCCTTATTCTCCGTAAGCCCTCGTACTTATTTGAACTTCTGTCTTTCAAAAAATCTACTCGTACACTTAGGTCATCTGATGATTATCGTCTCTTACTGGAACCTGCTTTTCCTTCTAGACATACTCACTATAATCGTTGTTTCTCTATCTTAGGACCCCGTATTTACAATAAGCTCTCCCCAACACTGCGTTCTATCACTTCTATTCCTCTTTTCAAAAAACACTAAGAAATTTTTTCCGTTGAAGTCCTATTATATCTTAGATAACATTGTTTATACTAGCGATGAATATAAGGTGTGATTTTCTCTCTGCTCTCTCCCTCTCTCTCCATCTTTTACCTTGTGAATGTGTGTGTGTGTATGTGCAGCGCCTTAGAGACCTTCTAGGTGTGGGGCGCTATATAAATTTTTCCGTAATGTAATGTAATGTTGGCAGTGCTGAATTGGCTCGCAAACTGCAGGACAAGGAGGATTATTTGGCGGCAGTTGGTGGCGCCACCAGTCACGCCACCAATGACGCCACCAACCGTCCCTCCTCTACCTCGTCAACACCCAGTCATAACACGTCCTGGCGACGTAGCACGTCTTCCAGCATGCGCAAGAAGAGGGTGAGTGTCTCTAGCACACACACACACACACATACGTACGTACATAATTACATGCATATACATTGCACCTTTATGTGTGTGTGTGTGTGTGTGTTTCAGTGTATTGTGTGCTAGCGGGTTGTGTGCTAGCGTATCGGTACAAGAGAGAGAGAGGGGGGAGATGTGCTATTCTGATCAACGATGCCTGATCGAATTGCTTCATAAGTGATAGCTTTTTGTGTCTGTGTCTGTGTCGTATTTGAATGTTACACTACTATGTATGTTCAATTATGAGAGGATAAAGTTTGGCCGTGGTAATAATTCAACTGCGGTATTCCTCGATGGCTTGGCACGTGAACTTGGTTAGCTGTTTTTAATAGTTTTATGTGTGGTTTGCATTTGAGGTTTTACCAGACGTATAGCGATATATACGGCCCATGTGTATGCGTGATATCCTTGTTTTGACCCATCACTAATTGAGCGCGAAAAACGAGTACTTTTTCTGGCGACAAATTTGGCAATTTTACTCGCTGAATCGTGCATGTGTGTATGTCTGTGTGCAGCATGTATGCGCATTTGATATGAACTGTTTTTCGTTATAATTCGCTGTATATTTTTCATAACATGTTGTATGCGAGAGTCGTGTACAATGAGCACATTATAAAAACATGACATGTATTGCACGCGCTATATGATTGAGCACGGTATAATATTGCTTCGGTACATATGTGTGTTTATGTGTGTGTGTGTATGTTAAGGATGTTTGTGTAAACAGTGCCATTCAGGAGAATTGTCATGATTATTGTTGTTGAATTTCGCCGACCAAAGATCGTGTGAATATAGAGAATCTGTGACTGGTATGTTTGGTATAATGACTGGTATAATGACCAATGTGCACGGGCGTTTTCAACACACACACACACACACAATTTTAGGAAGCATCAAACATTTGGCATATTTCGACACACTAAAAAAGTTAGGTTTGACAACGCTAGAAGAAAGGAGAGTTAGAGGGGATTTAATCTCAGTTTATAGATGTCTTACGGGTAAGGATAAAATGGAAAATCGGAAGTTGTTTCAATTCTCAAAATTTAATAGGAATCACAGTTTTGGTCTACAAAAACGCAGGATTAAAAAGGACATCCAAAAATATAGTTTCCTAAACAGAGTAGTAGATAAATGGAATAGGTTGCCAAGCGACGTAGTACACCAACCAACGACACAACTGTTTAAGAAGACATATGACAACTGGAAGGCGGCAGTCACGAGCCTCTGACTCATTACTGCGAAGACAACTAGTAAGAACAACTAGTAAGAACACAATTAAGAGGCAAGATGCTTGAAGAGCGGTGCGTTGTAATTGTATAATTATTCACTCATACTACTGTGTTGAAGTGGTTGCACTTCGACTGACTAATAACATCACTGCTGTTTTGGGCTGTTGAGCGCGTCTGTCAGCACCTGAGCAGAAAAACAAAATGTCATCATCAAGAACTCCAAATAAACACCCTTGTTGTATCACAATATTAGACATGTGTTTTTATTTTCAATATTATTGGTCTTCTCTGTATATTTGTTGATGATCAAAGTGCATCTGGTTTTCAGTCATGTCCCCAATTAGCCTTATTGATTGACTATATTAATAATATAAAAATGTTCTGTAAGAAATCGCACTGAGCGGTGTTGTGTGGTCACCTTGTACCCAGAAGCCAGCGAGATCCCTGCACAAACAGGCACGAGTCTTGTCTTCCAAGAAATCCGTTTAAAACGTGCCAACACGGCGCCAACTACCAGAAATGTCGCAGAAAACACTGACAAACATACATAAACCCAAACATTACCTAAGATATGCTTTACGGTCTAGGCTAAATTTGTAAGGATTCAAGAACATTAAATTGAGCTAATTTATAAAAAACACACAAAAACGTTTCTATATTTTTCAGAGATTTTGGGTTAGGTTAGGTTTAGCGTTCTAATGTAATGACCTGCCTTTGCAGGAGGCGAGGGACTGGAAGAAATTCGTTAGATCAAATTTTCAACATCTAATGTTCTTGAATCCTTACATATTTAACTTCAACCGTGCCACACTTATTTCCATCATTATACCGCCACGCGTGAAATATCTTAGTTTGTATATTATCTGCGTGTGACAATATGACGTCACTCACTGAAGGCCGACGCGCACAAAACAGAGATGCCAGTTCTGGTGATAAACTCGGACCGGGTCATAACAACAGCCGGCTTCTCTGAGCGCCATTTAATGAGGGAGAGCGACATAACGCGACTACCTTTGAAACAGAAGTACAGGCGCACACACCAACATATAAAAATAGATTGAGCATAGCCCCGGGCTAAGCTGAAGTGAGGCAGTATCCTACAACCAAAATTCAGATGTTTGGTAATTACAATAGATATTTTCAAGCCAAATCACTGGCAAAGGCCTGAACCGAACTAGACAAGCGTTGCAAATTCATCTGTGCACCGGACATTGACAGATCCCGTGTGAAACAGTCGGTTATATATTTTTCTTGCAAATTCCCCGTTCACAGATTAAAGAGAACTAACGTTGTTGGTAAGAATGAGTAAAAGTTGTGTTTAAATTTTGGTTCCATGTTCAGGGTTTGCTAAGTTTGTTATAAATTAATATATTAAATTACCATATGTTGCCCCTCGTTGTTACGCTGCAATCCAGACTTGAAGAGATGAACAACTAATCAACAATGGCAAATCAAGCGGAAAAAGTTCACAATACAACCTAAATTTCACACCGCAACTTCCAATGACAGGATTGCCTCCTGCAGCGCTTAATTGTCCCCACAATTCTATATAAATTATATATTTCATTGTGCATTTTTTTATAATCAAATCCTTGCCACAAACTTTCATGTTAATAATTGACAATGAAAATTTTTCGCATGCCCAAGTAGTTAACTCCATTTCGCGCCAACAGGATCTATATTTTCAATATATATATTTATAGATAAAATAATGATAATGTTTCTAACAATCACCAAAAATATATCTACTCCAAATTGAAAATTTATTTAATACTGTTCACACAGCACATGGTACAAAACATTTACATTTGCATGACAACTATAAAATGGCAAGCCAATGGTTATGGCACAAATAAAGAGTATTAGAAAAAGTGGCAACAAATAAAGAGTATTAGAAAAATCTCATATACGCGCGCGAGGTGCAACTCAATATACCATTCCGTACACAATAATTTACAAAATCACACAATTATCACAAACAGCTGCCACAGATTTCGGTTAGCAAAACACGTGAACAACAAGCACACAAACTCAGGAATTGAAACCATACGACCAACGCAACACCACCATGAAAAGCGCATTGGTGAGAGATAGCCTCAAATAAGTTCCTTACAGCAATATTTGGCACAGATAGCAAGCTACAGAAACACGTGCTACAAAATGGCAAAACACATACATTCACCATCATGTCTCAAATCTAGAATGATTAATGCCGTCACGCATTGGCCGACGAGTTTAAGTCATACGTCGCGTCCTAGAAACTAAGAAGCTACCCCTGTCAGCTAGTCGGTGGCCATTTTACTGGCCAGGTGAGTGAGAGAAATCATGTCGGACACTTCATCAGTGCTAGCAGACACACGACCAGTGGTCAAGCGAGAAAACTCAATTTCCTCAGACTGGCAATCTAGCGAGCCGCTGATTGCAACACCAGCCGAGGCCGCCGCGCTGGCAGATGCGATGCCATCATTGGTCGTGGTGGCCGCCGAGTGCAGTACGCCGCGCTTGTGAGACGGAGCGTACATACACACAATCAACATGGTGTAGACGTTCCACATGCCGTACACCCCACACATCACGGCCGCCGTGTACTGCAGCTCGAGCGAGTCGTCCCACTTCCACTGACCCTCGGCCAACTGGCCCACGACGAACCCGACCACCGTCATGCCGGCACACACGAGCGTAGCCAGCATGAGGAACTTGAAGCGGTAGATGATGCCCTCATAGTGCAGCCGTCGCAGCGACGACATGCTCGGCAGCGCGTGCCGCTTGGCGCCAATATTGCCGAACACGCGCCACACCATCCAGCCGAGGAAGCAGAAATAAACGCCGCCGCTCACGCCGGCGGTCACAATGAACGCCAGAGCCAGGCGACGACCCCACTGCGAGCCCCACACGCTGTAGAACGGGTTGGTGAGCTGGGCGCCGCGTTCACACACGTCGAAGGCAAACAGAGCCGCGCATCCGACCGCCACCGCCGCTAAATGACGCCAGTAGCGACGTAATCCAGTGTTAGTGGCCGAATTAGCTCTTTGCGGAGCGATCATCAAGTGCTCGCCGGCGAATACCAGCCAGAAAGAGAGCAGCGTGGCGTGAAACACTCCCTGTCTCACGTCAGCCGCCAGCAACAGCCACGGCGCGTCGACTGTCAGTGATAGAAGCTCGAGAGGAACGTTGAGAACACTGAGCGCCACGGCCACGGCCAGAATGAGACGCTCGAGCAGCGCGGCCGGCCGCTGCAGCTGCTGCACGCGCCGCCAGAACCAGGCGGTCAGCACGACCAGTGGCGGAAAGAATATCATCTTGAGCGACAGCCAGACCTTGGTGAAGCCGCCGTTGGCGTAGATGGCAACCAGATGCAGCTCTCGCAGCATGCCGATCTGTGTGTTGACGGCGCGGGTGTTCTGCGACTTGGATGAAGACGAAGAATCATCGCGCACAAATGAAGGTAGTCGGATATTGAGCAGGTAGTAATCATGATGCAGAGAGCCCAACTCAAACAGAGGAATCAACTGACAATCGTAGACATACGCACTGGCAACATCACCATCCTCATTATCTTCATCATCCTCATGATGGCGTTCATCCAGCTGACACTCCAGTGGACGATGTTCCAGCGAGGAAGCCAACAGTCTCCATCCGGAGCCGGCCGGATCATGTTTGTTCTTGTAGCCGAGGCGAGCATCAAGCGTGATGACAGCGTCGGCAGCGGGAGCGCTCGCCGGCACAGAGGACGATTTCGACACGCTGTCTTCGTCGTCGTCGTCGAGTGAAGCGGTGGATGCGCGGTGGATCTCCACTTGCAGCACGCCAATCAGGTTCTGCTGCCAGCGACTGAAGTCCAACAGACGTCCGTCCTTGCGCAGCGGCAGTTGGACGGCAAATACGACGTGCTCGCCACTCACCGCTCCTGCATGACCGCCCGCCTTGGTCGAGTTGGCGATGAGTTGCTCGATCGAGTGAGGACGACATCCTCTACCGCCGTGTTGTCCTGGCACGCCCCACACTTGCAGCCAGGGGGGTGCGGCATGTTGCCCCGGTTCATCGGCCGGCGAGGCAGGCACGGCAGTCGGGTCATTGTCCAGGCAGATTGTGGCGAGAACGGCCTGCGAGTTGGACGGCGCTGGTGCACGCAGACCGCCCACCAAAAAACATCCCACCAGAAACGCCAGCAACACACCGCACAACAGCGCCAACTTGCGCCCGCTCAGATTCTCAATCACCGTGCCTCCGCCCGACATTGCAGCGATCTCAAGCACACCAGGCAAGAGTCTAGTAATGTCAAGCACGTGCGCGTGCTATTGAGAACCGTTACGAGAACTCGCAATGTGGGCGACACCACAGTCAAGTCGACATCGCAGCCTCTACTGAGACAGAACTGCACAATCAGAAATAATTCATGAGGACAAGCGAATATTAACACAGCAAAGAGGCAACATTCAGCGTAGATTACAAGAGATAACGAAGCAAAGCAAATTAATAACAGGCTGTGAAGTGTTCGAAATGAATTTAGATGAAACGTTAATTATTTTATATCACTCCATTACTGATGACATTAGTCAATAATGCTCCCTCTTAAGTCCGGTGTTCCTCAAGGCTCTATTCTTGGTCCTCTCCTTTTCAATGTCTACATGTCCTCTCTTTGTCCCATCCTTAGGCGCTACTCCATTCCTTTCCATATTTATGCAGACGATATCCAATTCTATCTCCCTTGCTCTCTCTCGCATCCTAATACCTTGTCTGACGTACTTTCTGCTATCTCGACCTGGACCTCCTCACGTCGCCTCCTCTTGAACACTTCTAAATCTGAATTTATCGCTCTTCATCCTCCTCGTATTGCTCCTCCTTTCCTCCCCTTGTCTCTTTCAGTGACTGTTAAAAATCTCGGTGTTATTTTTGACTCTTCCCTTTCCTTCTCAACCAATATCCTTTCTACAGCTCGCACTTGTCGCTTGATTCTTCGCTCGCTTTATCCCATCCGTCCCTGTCTCGATCAGCCCTCTGCAATCAAGCTTATTCATTCTCTTATCTTCTCCAGGCTCGACTACTGCAACTCACTCCACTTCAGCTGTCCTAATTATTCTTTAAAAATTCTTCAGCGCGTAATGAATCAGTCCTGTCGTTTTGTTTTGCATCCTATCTTCTGTCGCCATACTTCTCCTTTTCTGTTTCAATTCCGTTGGCTTCCTATTAAATCGCGCATTCACTTCAAAATCTGCTGCATAATATTCAAACTCTTACATGCTCCTAATCAACCTTTATATCTTTCTGATCTGCTCTCTCCCTCTTCTAATCCCACTTCCCGTCATTCTGCTCCTCTATGCTGTCCTCGCGCCCTCAATGAATCTGCCTGGTCTTCTAAATCGTTCTCGTTCTACGGTCCTCGATTATATAACTCGCTCCCTTCTCATATCACCTCCTCGCTCACGTATCGATCTTTTACCTCTTCTCTACGTAAACATCTTGTCGAAATTTCCTTTGATCCCGTGACTCATTCCTTGACTCCTTTTGCCTCTCTCTGATATGTGTGTGAGCGGGAATGCATGTATGTTTGTGTTTATCTATGTTTTAGTCTAATTATGTTCTTTGTACTCTGTTATTGTGTTCTTCAATCACTCTTCAATGTGTTCTTCTCATTGTGTAAATGTGTTCATTGTGTTATTTGAATCGTGTTATATTTATTCATTCATGTGTTCTTTTTATTGTTTCTGTAATAACTGTTTAGCTTTGTCCGCTTGTACATACTGTTTAGCTGCTGCGCGCCCGTGTATGACAGGCGCTATAACAAATACATTGAATTGAATTGAATTGAATTGAATAATTGAAGCAATACAGAACCTTAATCAATCCGTGTGCATACATACAAACTTCATGCATGAAATTCAATCAGACAAATGTAAATATATATGTGAATGTAGATTGTATGTTGGAACAGGGCAGTACGAGCATCCAGGCTTCTCATGCCCAGCCAACATAACATTGTGCATTCTCTGGTATTTTGTGTGTGAATGTTTGTGTTATGTTGGGTTTGGCAAATGAATGATGATGATAACAATTTAATAATGAACAATTGAATCCAAAATTGACACCGACAAATATCCAAGCACAACCTACCGAACGAGCTGCGTCAAATTCATTACACTATTCATTCACAATCGTAAGCCGTATTTAAATCACACCACATTAAATACAATTCGTATCATTCGAGAGGAAAAAATTGGTCCATTTATAACATATACTTACATTTTGCAAAAATACGTAGGTTAGCACAATTTTTACAGCGGAGATTTCAATATCGAAGTGACAAAGACTAAACATGGCGTGCAAATTCAATTTGTGTTGTTTCAGAAGTTTTGTTGGTGACTACTCGTTTTTGTTCGATTTCAGATCAACCAATATTTTTGTTGACAATGTATTCGATCGAGTACCGGAGGAGTGGTTTGAATGTTTCGATGAGTATCATTTTGAAGAGTTGGACCACCTCCTTCAGCTGAAACCACAAGTTGGTGCTGTTTTTATTATTCAATGGCTTACATCAATGTGGTGTAATCGTGTGTAGTGAGAGAAAGAGTGTGTGTGTGAAACATTGTGAGTGCGTGAACGTATTAGTGTGTCTATGTGTGATCGTGTATAGTTGAATTGTATATTGCGTGCGAGAGTGTATGAGCGAGTGTGTGTAGTTGCTTCGGTGTCTGTATGTATGCGTTTAGTGAAGTGTGCATGCCCCGCGGCGGCGAGCGATTGACCGGCTCGCCGCTGATTGTTTGTGGCGGTGGGCGTTAGGCCTGTGCGCGTGTGTGTGTGTGTGCTCCCGTGTGTCACGGTGTGAGCTTGGAGTGGTGTTTGTGATGCGATCGGACTGTGACGTCTTGTAGGCGCGCGTGGGGCGGTGATGCCCACGCGCGCCTGTCTAAATACATTTTAGTTTTATTTCTGCAACAGTCCATCATTCATTTTGGGGTTGTGTGGACGCTAGTAAGAATAAGAGTGATTGGGTTATTTTATATTTATCGAGTTTGCTTATACATTGCGGCTGCTCATATTTATATTTTCTGCACTCGCTGTTGTGCAACAGAGCTTTTGGCCGTTGAGTTTGCGACAATTCGTGCGCAGATGCGCCTCTCTACAACTGTTCTGTGAGCACCGTCGTCCTGCACCTCATCTCGACCAGAACTCACCGTCTGAGGGCGCCCTGTGCAGCTTGTGTGGTGCCGCCCACAATGCTGACGAACAGTGTGAGTATCTCGTGCAATATATCAACACGTGAATGCTGCAATATTCTGGCACAACACCGATCCCACCGGCCGGTTAATGTGCAAAAGCAAACGAACAAAGTCAAAACAAAAGATATAATAGAAGACGGGCATTGCAGTCCCACGTGGGCCCATAAGACACCGCACACCGCTCAGAAGACTCCTGAAACACGAGGCCACCACCTTGCACGCACAGTCATCATCACAAGCGAACAACTCACCCGCATTCAAACGCACGCTCATACACACACGCAGCACCTTCACTCGCACTCACACAGAGAATAGCTATTCACAGTCATGCAAGCGAAGCACCAATCTTTAACAACCGAATACTCTTTCCCACTTATTAACTCAGCTTGAGTATGCTTTTCACTGCATGCACATATGTGTGTGTGTGTGTGTGTGTGTGTATGTTGGGTCAGCTTTTGTGGATGTGCTCGTGGCATGTGTTGGATGTGATGCCACCTCGACGACGGCTGATGTGACGCCGCTGTCCTCACTGCTCGCCGAATTTGTCACAAATGCGTCATGTTCGTCGCGCGTATCAGCATGTGCGCCAGAAACGCACCAGCTGAACGCCAAAATGGCGCGCGGTGTTTCGCGCAAGAAGCGCCACGAATTGTCACGTTTGACAGCGTCGCTCGTGTGTTTGTGCGACCGCTTGCCAGATATTGCCGGCGTTCTCGACATTGGCGCCGGACTGGTGCGTCACTTTCGTCGCTCGATGCCCAACTGTCGATAGGAGTTTTAACCTGTCTGTATGTGTCTCTCTATCTTTCGCAAGTGTATTTGGTGTGTATGTGTATTTGTGTGTGTGTATGTGTGTTTGCGTATGTTTGTGTGTGTGTGTGTGTGTGTGTGTGTTTGTACCTGTGTGTATGTGTGTGCATATGTGTGTTTGCATGTGTGTATGTGTTTGTGTGTATACATCGGTGTGTGTGTATGTGTGTGTGTGTGGAAAAGTTAGTGTGTATGTGTCGTTCGTTTGTTCAATGTCGCTGTGTAATTGCTCTAAATTGTACTGTAATCTGCGCATCTGAGACACATTGTGTGTAGAGATTGCTCAATATAAGCGTTTAAGTAAATGAAACGGGAAATGTGTGTGTTATTGTAGGGTTGTTTGTGTGTTATTGTAGGGTTGTTTGTGTGTTATTGTAGGGTTGTTTTGTGTGTTATTGTAGGGTTGTTTTGTGTGTTATTGTAGGGTTGTTTTGTGTGTTGTTGTAGGGTTGTTTTGTGTGTTATTGTACGGTTGTTTTGTGTGTTATTGTACGGTTGTTTTGTGTGTTATTGTACGGTTGTTTTGTGTGTTATTGTAGGGTTGTTTTGTGTGTTATTTCAGGATTATTTTTTGTGTTATTGTAGGGTTGTTTTGTGTGTTATTTCAGGATTGTTTTGTGTGCTATTGTAGGGTTGTTTTGTGTGTTATTGTAGGGTTGTTTTGTGTGTTATTGTACGGTTGTTTTGTGTGTTATTGTAGGGTTGTTTTGTGTGTTATTTCAGGATTGTTTTGTGTGTTATTGTAGGGTTGTTTTGTGTGTTATTGTACGGTTGTTTTGTGTGTTATTGTAGGGTTGTTTAGTGTGTTATTGTAGGGTTGTTTTGTGCGTTATTGTAGGGTTGTTTTATGTGTTATTGTAGGGTTGTTTTGTGAGTTGTAGGGTTGTTTTTTGTTTTATTTTAGGGTTGTTTTGTGTGTTATTTTACGGTTGTTTTGTGTGTTATTGTGTGTTATTGTAGGGTTGTTTTGTGTGTTATTGTAGGGTTGTTTTGTGTGCTATTGTAGGGTTGTTTTGCGTGTTGTTGTAGGGTTGTTTTGTGTGTTGTTGTAGGGTTGTTTTGTGTGTTATTGTAGGGTTGTTTTGTGTGTTATTGTAGGGTTGTTTTGTGTGTTATTTCAGGATTATTTTGTGTGTTATTGTAGGGTTGTTTTGGGTGTTATTGTAGGGTTGTTTTGTGTGTTATTGTACGGTTGTTTTGTGTGTTATTTCAGGATTGTTTTGTGTGTTATTGTACGGTTGTTTTGTGTGTTATTGTAGGGTTGTTTTCTGTGTTATTGTAGGGTTATGTGGGCGAGTGTGTGCGTGCTCACTGTCGCCTGCCTTGTGTCGGCGTTGATAATCGTCGCAGCTGCGTCGTGTCCGCCGCCGCTCGTCGCGGCCGCCTCGCTTTCTGTCGCCACTGCTTGCCACACACGCTGCTCTCAATCGACAAGCAGTGTGACGCACGACAACTGCAACACACGGCAATTTCGGCCGTCCGTCAGGCCACGTCGGATTGCCGCTGCTATCCTGCACTGCGGCGGACAGGAGTCGCCGACGCCTGGTGCTGGACGGCTCTGCACGCTTGTGGCGCGCTGGCGACGCACGTGGCGCGAATGTTTGCCTGCGGCGAGGAGCAGCAGCACGCACGAGCCTTGCTACTGCTCGCATGCTGCTACCACAAGACACCAGGTGAGGAGAGAGTAGAGGAGCAAGCAGCCGAGGACAGAGGAAGAGAGGATGCAGGGCCCGGCACTAGTGGAACGGTTAATGTGGCTGGTGTTCTGTTATCTATCACTGCGCTGCGTGTTGCTAGCGAGAGAAGTGCACAGGCACTGTGTCGCCTGTCAACCAATGAGCGCAGGAGACACGCTCGTGCTGCCACCTGGCGAGCGGCAGTGGAACTAGTAGTACAACGTGCTGCCGTCAGGGGGCGCCAAGTTTCCGTGTGTCGTCGTCGCCGTCGTAATGTTGAGCGGTACGGCGGTTTCTCACAATACGCCATTGATATGCTGGCGGGTTCGCAGTCCGGCCTGCCTGACTCGCCATCTCACCTGCTACTGCGAGATATTCACTTTGTCGGCCAACAGATGGGCATCTCGCCTGATCAGTCAGATGAAGAACTTTACGATCAAACGATCAACAACAATCATCCTGATCTTGATCCTGATCGGCAGTGTACTGGTGACGTGGAGTGGCGCATTCACGTGCTTCTGGCGTTGCAGTCGTGTTGCCAGATGGTGTTGGAAACACTAGTGCTGCTAGATCGTGTGCGGTTGGTGCGGGAACAGAACGAGCTGCTGTATACAGCTATGGTGAAGATGTTTGATGAGCGAGTTTCGCCTCGGTGCTGGGCCCTGCTAGCTGTTAAGCGGTGACAGACTGATATGATTGTGTCCTCTCTCACACACACGCACACACACGCACACGGGCTGTTTTACATGCTTTGGCGGTGGGTTTATTTTGAGCAACGATCCATAGCAATAAACATGGAAATATATGCATAAAGGTAACATTTGCATATCGTTTCAATGGTGGATAATACCTCAAACAGTCTCTCTTCGTTCCATAGAATGTGAGGCTCAATCTTGAAGAATCTCTATCTTGATTTCTCAAGGGGAATACCAGGATATCATATTCCAGGATGTAAACTCAACTCTCATTGTACACGTCGCAGTTTTCGCTTCACTCGAGTCAACAGTGAAGAAACCTAGTTGTGTGTACTGAGCGCTCACTCTGAAATATCTCAGTTATGGCTAGTGAAACAAAGCTAGCTAACGCGAAGCCGAATCCAACTGGATATTTACAGCATGTTGACTGTTTCTTCGTTGGAGTTCAACAAGAAGTATCTGGTACCAAACCACATTCCCTGTCCCAGTAAAACTAGACCAGATTAAAATCAACGGGCATGTACAACGGGCATATAAGATAGGTGAGTGAGTCTTCGTGGATGACTTCTAGCATTCTCGTATGACACCTGAGCATCCTTGAGTGCTAGTCCTGAACTTTCAAGTCAAATGCCGGTCCATATTTCTTTCTCGTGATATTCCTTCTCATACACCTCTATATCGATATCTTTCCAACAATAATTTAATCACGGATCACCTCCCAAACGCTGTCGAATTGAATGCTAGATTCTACATTTCGCTAAACAAAAGAGCGACGGACAACCTTTCGCTCTTGCAAAGTGCACTTGAACTTACAGCTGCAATTGAGCCTTGATGGCTCATTGCCTCATCTTGTAACTTGGTGACATCTTGTAGCTCATCGTTTCCTGCGATGTTGGCCGATCTCCGAGTATTTCTTGTCGAGCGCGATGCGATCATCATAGAGAGATGGGGCTTGCAGGATAATTCCCGCAGTGCCGGCCACCACGGCCAACAAGAACACCCACAAAAACAACCGATCCAACACCATGGCCACATATTTCCAATCCTCACGTACCTGAACACACACACACACACACACAATAATGTTCAGTGTTTATATGAACGACATAGTGGCGGATATTGACAGCACAATACACCTGTTTGCAGACGATGCGAAGATAATGCGGGCTATATACGGACTGATAAAGCAGGATAAAGGAAGGGGACACGACAAGAAGCTGAGAAAACCTCGGTGCAAAAAAGACATAAAGAAATACAGTTTTCCATTCAGGCGAATTGACGTTTGGAATAAATTACACAAGACTATCGTAAAGGCCAAAACTATAGGAGAGTTCAAACATAAATTGGATATTCAGTGGGAAAGAGACAGGACAGTCCGAGCGTAAGCTCATTTCCTGTACCACAACTAGGTAAGCACACACATTAGTAACTCAAATAAACGTTTTCTATTTAATCACAACATGATTAGCTCCAATCGAACTCCTCCAAGTGATTGGATTTCCTTCAGGAAGTGTATGAGTGAGCAAAAATCTGTCGCTAATATGAGGTTTTCTAGATAATATATTAACATAATAAGCTTAATCCTTACATATATTGACGGTTCGTATATCTACATATCTACATATGTTTTTATATGTAGGCTTGAGTCGCGATGCTGGATCTGTGCAAATTTTGGCTCGCTGCCAAAAAAGGTTGAGAACCACTGTGCCGAAGTGATCTTCTGGATTTGAAAGCAGCTGCTACGACACATTGGCACAGTCTCCTCGGCGATTTGTGCTGAGCCAAGCTAATACACTTCGATATTAACGCATGACCGAAGCGCCTGACCCATTGCAGTCAAAACAAAACACCAACATCCCTGTCTCAACTTCCATTAGACCAATTGCATCAGCAACGCTTATTTGCTGCAACCCACTTAAATCAACCGGCTTTCCCGTATGTGCGTGTGCGTGCGTGTGTGTATGTGTCAGTGTGTGTGTGTATGTGTCAGTGTGTATGTGTCAGTGTGTGTGTGTATGTATGTGTGTGTGACCGTCTTTCCATCTGGAGATGGATTATCAGAATGAGCGTCGTGTTTTGTGTTCGGCCACCATTTGCTGATCTTCCTTGAGTCGTGTGTTCTCGGCTATGAAGCACACACACCAGCTGGCACGATGCACACTCTGTGAACACTGGCGCGAATGCAGCGCACCAGAGTCAAATATGGCGCCACCACGGTCGCCATGCACTGTCGAGTCCCACGTGTTGCCACGTGTTGCCGTGTGTAGCTCGTGCGAGTAACACGTGCGTTCGTTGATGTCCACCCCTCCCGCCGCCCTGACACACACACACACATGGGCGTAAATCCTGGGGGGTATGGGGGTATATATACCCCCCGACAAATTGGCTGGGGGTATGAATATGCAATTATACCCCCCGAGAATTCTGCTGAGTTCAGTTCATTGGGTATATTATCATCAAAATCAGCATAGAAGGCAAATGACAATAGGCCAAAAATGCAAGAAATTATAAATATGTGAAGAATTATATCACACATTATACTTTTCATTGAGGTATGTGTGATGTAATTGAATAGGTGAAATTAGTTGAGGATCTCATGTAATTGACCAACTAAGTCATCTTTGAACACTAATGCATGTCATGCAATGGCTGTCATCCCCCCGAGCCTCGACACAAGTCTACGCCGTTGCACACATGCATACACATACACACACACAGACATAATTAACCATTCTTCTTTTAGGTATCAATTTCGCAATATATTATTTTTTAACTATTCATCTCTCCCACGCCTGCTCTTCTCTCGTATTTTGATTGGCTCTAAAAAGACAGTGTGTATGTTTGCAAATGTATTTGTCTATTGTTTGTGGGTGTTGCGTTTCATTCACGTTGTGTATGTCTTGGCTGATTTGAAGATAAGTTGGTACTGTGGTGCTCAACTACTTTTTCCTCTGGCTACTATACTTGGTCGTGTTTTCTCTGCTCACTTCTCACTATTGCGGACGAGAAAATCCGAGTGACCACAGGGTGCAATAAGCTGTCAACTTTGTGAGAAACAATCACTGGCGCATCCAGAGGGGGGCTCAGGGGGTTGAAGTCCCCCAAAATATTGTCATCATCTCCTCATAACCAAGAGCTTCAATAAAAAGGCGAGAAATTTCTGTAGAATTTGTTGATATAAGCATTATCGCAAAGCATATTCGCACATTATTATATGTTTAAATGTGTATATCATTGAAAAATACCCCAAGTCATGACCTTCACACGCTACCTAGTCACTCATACATAATTCAGCCTCCCCTCCCCAGAATGGCACTCTGGGTCCGCTTCTGGGAACAACTAGTCTACCAACGCTGCCCACCAGATCACAGCACACCAGGGAGTCACAAGGAAACTGCGAGAAAAAGGCCGTATTCGTACGCTGATACAGTATATCAGTTAAGACTGGTTAAGGACGCTTCCTTTCTGAAAGGCTAATTTCCGCGTTAGCCGTGGAAATTTTCAATGGATTTTATTTTAAGTTTGCTTGTTTTGCACGTGGTGAAATTTGATATGATGATAATATTTCACTATATATCCGACATAATCAGTGACGCAGCCAGGAATTTTCCTGGGAGGAAAGAGAGCTTAGGGGGGCTGAGGGGACTTGGCGAAACATTAGGAACTACACTCGAAATGTTCTTGATCAAGGTATTTGGGGGGCTCAAGGCGGCTTGGCATTTTGGGGGGGCTCAGCCCCTCCAACCCTCCTTGGTACCGCCACACACTGACACACACACAGACACACTGACACACTGACACACACCTGATATCATTGGAGCAGACGGCAGTCTCCAGCGAGGCACAGAACGGTCCGCTCATTGAGGCCCGATCCTCGTCTTCCACACGGATGGCCATGTTTCTGGGAGGTTGTATTCGCCAACTGGATAAACCACGATGAACTCGTCTTTTAAGCAGGAAAATTGCTTGAATATGAATTACTTTGATGAAATAAAAACCAAAAATATGTCATTAGAAGGCGTTAGGGGGTTACAATACTCTTCGTCAGAAATTTGCTAAGTCTCAATAGATACCTAATTTGGTTTAATATTTTCACGACGGCATCAAACTTTTAGCTGTCTGAATTTCAATTCACAACTTCCAAACCGAATTAGACGAGAACATGAAAGTATTAGGCAGTAGCTAGCACGTGTGTTAAACAATTCCTTTTCCATAGTCTCATACGAGTTTCATAGTTTCATACGAATAAACTCCTCGATCGTCAGACAGCCAGACAGACAGGACTGTATTCACGTGTGACGTGCTAGTTCCGGGCGGCGAATGGCGAGAATTCGCGGCAGAAAAGAGATGAAAGTTCGCCTCACCCAGGGAGCCATGCGGTGCGTCTGCGGCGACCTCCAATGAACGTTCAACACTAACACTGTCACTACAATACTGACACACACACACACATTCGCGTTGTTGGGTTTTCTAGTCCTCAAATATATTGTTTTAACGTCAAAATAGAAGAATATTTCGGCATAATTTAATCGCTCATACTTTTATCAGGAAAACAACGGACGATTACAAGTTTTCGCAAGACAAAAATGATTCATGCGTGTTTGCAGTATCGATATCAATCGATTCCAATCGATACTCACCTGATCGATACCAGTATCATGGCGAATATCAAGTACTTGCCCAGCAGAGGCACCACGAGCGACGTGGGAGGAATAATTTCCACCACTAGCAGGAAAAACACGTGCAAACTGATGAGAATTGAGATGGACAGTGTCACCTGACATAATCACACAAAATTACACTCACAATTTTATTAGATATCAGATAATCTATTTTGATAGTTAATATTTACACTAATATATACACTCATAATTAGCCTTTTTATTTAATAATTTCATTTGATTGATCGTTTATTTATTTTGTTCCTTGCTTCATTAGCTTTCATATCTTCCTGATCAAAACCTTTACTTTTCCAACTGACCAAACTTCAGAGGTCTAAATGTCCCACTGACCCCATACAATTTTCTGCTCTCTCTGATGCTATTATACTCCTTACTCCACTTTTCACATATATGGTTAACTCTTCTTTCCTTCACGGTTCATTCTTAGCTTCCAAACATGCCACTATACTGCCGATTCTCAAAAAATCTAATCTTGATCCCTCTCTTCCATGCAACTATCGTCCAATTTCTATTCTATCTCTGTCCTCCAAGCTTCTAGAATCTGCCATCCTTGTTCAATTACGGCCTATCATCTTGCCTGTTCTCGATCCTTGCCAATCTGGTTTTGTATCTCAGCACTCTACCGAAACACTTCTTCTCTGCCTCTCCAATGATCTATTCTCTAATTTTTCATTTGGAAATTCCGTCCTTCTGATTTCCTTAGATTTTTCTGCTGCCTTCGATCTAGTCGACCACGAAATCTTATGCTGCGATCTTGCTCATCTAGGCCTCACATCTACTGCACTTTCTCTTCTTACCTCATATCTAAATGATCGTTCCTATGCTGTTCGCAGTAATGCGGCTTTATCGTGCGACTTTCCTCTCACCTCTGGGGTTCCACAAGGCTCACTTCTTGGTCCTTTACTTTTCAACTTATACGTATCATCCCTTTGTCCTATTCTCCGCAGCTATCCAGTTTCATTTCACGTATACGCTGACGACATCCAAATTTATTTTCCTCTTTCTCCTCATTCTTCAAATTTGGTCTCTATACTGCTCACCCAGATTTCTTCTTGGGCTGCTTCACGTAAACTTGTTCTCAACCCTGACAAAACAGAATATCTAGTCTTTCACCCTCCTCGAATTTCTCCTCACTCTATCAACCTTCCGCTAGCCAATCAAATGCGCAATTTGGGTGTCTTGTTCGATCCCAACCTTTCTTTCTCGACTCATTTTTCTCAGCTTATCCGCTCGTGCCGCTTTTTACTCCGACAATTTTACCCTATCCGTTCGTCGATTGATGTCTCATCCGCTAGTCTTCTGGTAAACTCCTACATCTTTTCTAAGATCGACTATTGCAGCTCGCTCTTCTTCCATCTTCCCTTGAAATCTATCCGCCAACTCCAAGCAGTGATCAACCTTGCTTGTCGGTTTGTACTGAGGCTTCCTCCGCGAACCCCTACTTCGGTGCATATCCGACAGCTCGGTTGGTTACCTGCTCTTTCTCGTATCCGCTATAAGGTATGTTGTCTGGTCTTCAAACTTATCCACTCCCCCTCTTCTCCTTCATATCTCCGTTCCCTATTGACTCTCAATAATCGCACTTCTTGTCGCATTCCTGTGCCATTAGTCTGTCCTCCTGCTCTTAATCAATCTTCTTGGTCATCCAAATCCTTTTATTTCTCTGCTCCTCGTATCTATAACTCGCTTCCATCTTACCTTCACCACAAGTCTTCATTCCGATCCTTTTCTGCTGATCTTCATAAATATCTGCTCACTCGTTCTCTTGATGACTAAATGTATGATTTGTCTCTGGTTATGATTTGTCGCTGCGTGTTGTTTGTGCTGATCGTCCTATGTTGTACACTCGTTGTTCTTGCTTGATATTTGTCTTTTTACTCACTGTGAATTATCTGTTTTCGTTGCTGCGTCCCGTTTTTGCATCTCTTGCATTCGTCGTTGTCTGGTCAGGCTTCGCCCTGCTACTGGTAACCGTGTAATTCCAGTACAACCAGATTCATGGTCGAGTCGTCGGCGACTAAACCGGCTCCTCCACTGTTCTGCAGTGAGGAGGGTGGCTAGACACCCGACAGGAAAAAAAACAAAACCTGTTTCAAGGGCGGATGAGCTATCTGATAGCCAACGGCCATCTAGCATGTTCCAGTTTGCAAACGTGTTTTCATTTTTCTATTTGTGCCTACTCCCTGCTCGCTGTGATGTTCCTGTCGGTTGTCTTTTTCGCGCCTGTGTATAAATATGTGCGCTATATTAAATATATGTTGTTGTTGTTGTTGTTGTTACATATTTTGGGCGCTTCCAGTACACATGGGGTCACCGCAGGGTGGTAATAGTGCTTGCACACTTCCCCCATGCTACTGAATATGCTTGTAATTAATAATAATAATAATAATAATAATTAACAATATCACCAGTAAATAGATCCGCAAGACACAACTCATAATTTGTCTAGGCATAACTCATAATTATGTCTAGACACAACTGGTAATTATGTCTAGACACAACTCATAATTATGTCTAGACACAACTCGTAATTATGTCTAGAGACAACTCATAATTATGTCTAGACACAACTCATAATTATGTCTAGACACAACTCGTAATTATGTCTAGACACAACTCATAATTATGTCTAGACACAACTAATAATTATGTCTAGACACAACTCGTAATTATGTCTAGAGACAACTCATAATTATGTCTAGACACAACTCATAATTATGTCTAGACACAACTCGTAATTATGTCTAGACACAACTCATAATTATGTCTAGACACAACTAATAATTATGTCTAGACACAACTCGTAATTATGTCTAGACACAACTCATAATTATGTCTAGACACAACTCATAATTATGTCTAGACACAACTCATAATTATGTCTAGACACAACTCATAATTATGTCAAGACACAACTCATAATTATGTCTAGACACAACTCATAATTATGTCTAGACACAACTCGTAATTATGTCTAGACACAACTCATAATTATGTCTAGACACAACTCATAACTATGTCTAGACACAACTCATAACTATGTCTAGACACAACCCATAATTATGTCTAGACACAACTCATAATTATGTCTAGACACAGTATTCATGACATATCACCTTTTCGCCGCTGTCCGAGGGTAGATAGAAGGTGAGAACGGTGAGGAAGGAGATTCCCATGCAGGGAATGATGAGGTTGACCGTGTAGAACAGGGTCTTGCGTCGCATGGTGATGTTGAACGTGATGTCCAAATAAGGCTCGTCACAACACGTATAGAACTTTTCGTTTCTGTTAGAATAGAACGCAAATATAGCACTCATATTACTCATATTTTCCCAAGAGTTCTGACAGCTCCCTTTCCTTGTAAAAATTTATCGTATGTGAGTTAAAGTTAACTGAATGAATTAGGAACGTTGCTTCCAGAAATTACCTTTATATTTATGAATCAGTCTAGCGGAAAATTGTAAAATTTACCAATTTGATAAACAAATATAGCGCTCATTATTATTATAATCAATGTAACATTAAATCATTGAATTCTATTGTGTATTGACATTATTAAATATATTATTATAATAAATGTAACATCCAATTGCTTAATATAACATTATCAAAATATGGAAAAAATTATTTTGCATAATGTTATGACATGCCATATATTTTCCTAATTTATAAAGCGAATAATTTTTTGTTTATCTAACGCTAGATCGCATTGTCATGTATTCTGATCTCGTACCCTAATACCTTCTCCGTTCTTTCAATATATGAAAATACTGTTTTAACAGTTGATCAGTACACAATAGACACTGAGAAAGGTTATATTTGACGTACACGACAGAGATTGGTCAGGAATGTTTGCAGTTTGAGCTGAGGAGATTTGCAGTTTGAGCTGAGGAGACTTGCTGACTCACCTGACAGCAGGAACATCAAGGATGTCCCACTCGACTGACATGTAGAACTCTGACAGATCCACACCTCTCTCCACCAACTCTGAACCTTCAATCTCGTCGAAATGCCGCAGGTCCACCTTGACATCAATTAAATGAGTTTATGTTTGTGTGCTTGTAATTGTGTATTTGGTGCTTATTCAAATTAATGCTGGATTTATGCTGGGCTGAGCTGGGCTGGGCTGGAAGTTAAATAACAAAGAGAGAGAATTTCGGTGAAGTTTCAGAAACAACAGCACATTAATTAGTTCGGCGGTGACGAAAGAGTTATGTGACTGTCAGCTTACTAATGACAGATGACAGATATTTCACAAGCGAGGCATTTCAGCAGATTAACCGGCAGATTGCCAGCTCACTCACAACAACAACAACAACAACAAAAATGACGACCAAGACGAAAATAAGTCAAACAACTAAACAAGACTACCTACTGACTCAGCCACACACACACACACACACATACACACTGACACACACAGTTCACTAGATAACTGTTAAGTCAGCTAAATCGTGCACACACAAACAGTCGGGAAAATTGAGCAGTCACATTGAACAAAACACACGCTGTTCTGTCGATGTGGCCCCTTTGGAAAGAGAAGACAATAAGAAGAGAATGGTTGAAAACAGACTCTACAGCGAAATAGACAATATATAAATTTCGTAAATTTTGTAAAAAAAAAATATATTTCATAATTTTCATTATATATAATAATTTAACTCGATTATTCCTATATCTATTGTTATATATGCAGTATATTTACTTACAATTACATATTATTTTAATATATTTGAATATATTTTTAAACATTTATTTTGCAATTTAGAATGATTTGTGTAAAATTATTTCTCCTTTGGCTTAAAGTCCTTTCAGTAGGAATATTTTACGAATTAATGAATGAATTTCGGTATTGAAAATCCCCCAAAAATATTCCCCAAGCAAAACGCTCATCTGCACCTGGAAGCCATCGTAGGTCCACGAGCCAAATTTCATGACACAAGTCTGCTCGTCGAACGGGAAGTACTCGACGTCGATCTCGCACGAGCTCTTGTAGATGGCCGGTGGTTCCCACTCAACCAGTCCGTTGTAGTGCAGTGTCGCCTTGGTGGCCAGCGTGACTTCGAAGTTTCCGTCAGCACTGCGACAACAATATAATGTGTCAGTGTGTGTGTCAGTGTGTCAGTGTGTGTCAGTGTGTGTGTCAGTGTGTGTGTCAGTGTGTGTCAGTGTGTGTGTCAGTGTGTGTGTCAGTGTGTGTGTCAGTGTGTGTGTCAGTGTGTGTGTTTGTGTGTGTGTCAGTGCGTGAATATGATGAAATCAACGAAGAGATAATCCTTTATTGGATTGAAGTGATAAAGATTCAATCAAAATTTTGATTTGATTCCAATGTTTGCAATATAATTTGAAGCTTTCCGAATCAAAACATATATAAGATTTGACGAAGTCAGCAACTGATGATAAAAGCTATATGAAATACAGAAAACTCGAAATCCGCCGACAAAAAAACTATAAAAAATTAATTCGCTGGATTTCTCGTTGCAAAAATGCAATTGTAAAAATCAGGCGGCACTCACACATTTAATAAACAACACACAAACACGTCAACAGCAGGATAATGTGATGAGTTTGTGTGTCACTTGTTATAGAGCACTATGTCAGGTCTCCAGATGTGATCTGAGGGAACATGAAGCATCTCCACGCCGCCATACTGCTGAGGTCGCCATGTTAACTTATAATCATACCAGGCCTAGAACACACACACACACACACACACACACACACAGACACACACACACACACACACACACACACACACACACACACACACAAACACACACAGTTAGGCATTGCCAAGCTCTTGTCTATTTAATGTTTGAAATGTGTTTTGTGTTTGTTTTGGCAATAAATATTTGAATTTGAATTGGAATTTGAAACACAAGGAACCTCCAAAAAATGAATTCAAACCAGTCTTAACGATGAACATTATGATTTAACCAATGACATTTCCAAATCACAAATTATTTTTTCTAGAAGTATACGTCCGAGATATTCATGCTGGATATAATTATACTTGCTAAAAGAACACATCGCATTCGAGTGCTTATCAACATAAATGGTCAATTATACAAAATAAACACACACACACACACACACACACACACACACACACACACACACACACACACACATACATACACGCAGGCTGACACTGAAATAACATCATAATGTAAAGAAAACATTGGATAATGTTTGTGGATGGAGATTAATTGAGCAATGTTTCGAGTAGAAAGTCACGTGCACTCACATGTTTCACCCACAAATTGGTCGTCATTATTTGACTCTTCAAGTTCTGATAAAACAAAAACACAAAACACACACACATTTATTAAAATTTACATCTTTTCATGTACTTACAGAGTTGACAAGAAAATATATTCTCGTATGTGTGTAGGTTGGTGTGTGTGTGTGTGTATATTCAAGTGTGTGTACGTGTGTGTGTGTGTGTGTATATTGTTTGTTTTTCATCTCAACGAATACACACACAGATAAGCGCGATTTTGACATCTGGCATGCCGTGATACTCGTGGGGAAAATGAGGCGAGAAAGAGTGCGAGAGTGAGAACAGTGAATAAACAGAGTAACGAGAGCAAATTGAAAAGTGTTCATGACACTTGCAATAGAGATAATATGTATGTTTGTTTTCGTCTGAATCAGAGTGGATGCAAAGTCTTATACCCCTCTAGAAGGAAATACTTGACGCCCCCATTATAAGTAAAGCAGCATTATAATAGAAGTGTGACTTTGGGAAGATGTCAATTACGAGCATCCCCTCGGTCTCCATTAAGCTGGCCACTTTTATGCGCCACTTTATGATAAATTTCAGTATTATGCGTGAGTGAGCAGGGTCCCTCAACACCCGGGCCCCTCGGCCGGGGGGACTGTTGCTACGGCTTTGATTTGAAGCATCATACATTATCTAACTCAGGGGTTCCCAACCTTTTTGTACTTGGGACCCCCTTCCCAAGACCTCGGAGTCCACGCGACCCCTTTTGTTTTGATTTTGCAGACTGTCACACTTGACATTGAATATATAAAAATGGGTGATATAGTAGGGTGTATTTTCTGTGATAGAGAGGGAAAGAAAAGTCTAAAAAATGTTCGAGAATCCAGTAATTATTTTTTGGGAAATTAAATCACATTGGTCCAACCTGAACAAAAAGAACATATATTCCTTAAAATGACATTAACATGGGTTTGAACAGCTATTAAACCCAGCTAGTGGGATGTTTGATGTTGCATTTCAGCAGTAAGCTTTGAAATTCGTGGCCGAGCGTTTGTTAGAGCCAGTCTCATGTCATCTCCAACATCCAATCTGTTCCTATAATTTGTTTTTATAAGTTAATGTTTTAAACTAACGTAGCACACGTTTTGCTTTGCACCGAAGCAAAAAAGAAAAATGTAAGTGCATGAAAAATGTAACTGATGAAACAAATATAATGATATCCTAAGCTACTTTTTACTAGGCTAGGCGACCCCCAGTCAAAGCTTCGCGACCCCCCTGCGAAGGCTTCGCGACCCCCAGGGGGTCGCGACCCACCGGTTGGGAACCCCTGATCTAACTAGTGCGTGTACACTGGTCTATCCGTCTATCCGTCTATCCATCCGTCCGTAGATGCGCCAAAACAACACCAAAACTACGAATATAACACTAACCCTTGTGCATCGTTATATACACCATTGCTATGCGAGTATGTGTGTATGTATGCGTGCATGTGTATGTGTCCCATTGAATAGAATTATTACGGTCATACCATCAAAGCTCAGCCAGGCACAATACAACATCCACGCCTGTGCATGACTTAGCACGTCTACATGTGTGTGCATGTGTGTGTGCATGTGTGTGTGTGTGTTGCATAGTATACACACAGACGCACATACATACATGTATGCGTGTAAGCTGACAGGCCAATGTTCGTGTTTGTCTGTGTGTGTGTATGTGTGTGTGTGTGTCCGGAAATGATACTCATAAATTGCACTTTCCATAGAGTGACAGACACACACACACATCACACACACACACACACACGGATGCACACACATACACTCAGACACTCACACACACACACACACATACACATACGCACGACCACACTCCATCTTCTACTGACCATGTCCCACATCCATCGTGTGCGAGTCTCGGTGCGTTGTGCATTTTGCCCGGTACTAAAGTGATACCAAATACCACACCACAATCACCGACACAATCTACAAGGCAAAAGGATGTGGAAAATATGGGAGAAATGAATTTGTTTGTAGCTCAGTTTTTATACGACAAACAACATATATGCAATGGTACATTATACAGTATTATTTGCTTTTGATGTATTACGCATTCTGAATGCAATAGAGAGAGAGAGCTAAGATGGCGTGTAATTTTGCGGGGGCAAATCATTTCACGACCCTGGCATTGACACAAGGAATATCTCAATGAAGACTACCACAGGCACAGGCACAGGAAACTACCTACAACTATACACACACACACACACACACACAAACATACACACACATACACACAATTCATAGTTTTCACCTCGAAAAGCAATTGAATCCCGGCACAACCAACTTTCACAGCCTCTGTCTCAACCACTCGCTCATAAGCCTGCGCAAAAATCCACAAATACAGCAACACAACACAGAATCCCAATGTCCCTCTGCTGAAAATAGCACTGTTTCAGTGTTGGTGTTGACTGTCAGAGTGAAATATCAAGTGAGCTTTTCACATCTGCGTCGTGTATGATCTTCTAACACGCCACATTTTGGCCTCGTGCCTACAGAACAAGTACTTGTCATGTCACAACAACAGTACACCATTCTCACATAGAAAACACACACAATCGTGCTGCCTACAGCTTACTTCACCGATATATGATGACTAGCCAACATTTCATCACTCGTAAATATATTCAATTCTTCACTCAGAATTGAATAATTTTGCTTGCCTCGAAACGAACCTGAAACTTTTGAGAGACGTATGATTACTAGTCAAAATTAGTCACCAATTAGCTGTACGATTTCACGTTACAAAACAATTTGTGAAAAATATTCGACACCTGGGCGTCACACCAAATCGACAGATTTTCCACCAATCTTTGTGGATTGCATTTGAAGATTAAGATCAAATATTTATGTTACACAAGAAATATTTATTTTACATTGATCAAGATCAATATGGCATAAATAAAACAAGATCTGATCTAGATGATCATTTCGATGATCATTTTCTGTAGTTTTTCGTGAAATTACAACAAGCCGCTGGATATTGGCGTTTTCTTTGAAGCGGTGATTGTCTTTTGTATCGAGATCGACAAACAACACACAAGCTAGGTCGCACATGGCCTGCCAGAACGTTCTGTCATTTCCAGCAACTAAAATACAGAACACCAGAGTTTCACGTCCCATTCAGCTCATGTGGCCAATGGCGACGAGCTTTTAATGAGCGAATCAGAATGCTAATTGTGACATTTGCATGCGCCGTGAATGTGCCAGTGTTGCCAAATAGTGTTGCCAGTCAAGTGTAATGTAATTGCACGTGTATTTGGCAAGCAGCGCAAGGACAACGACAACGAGGGTGCAACGTGGCTGAAATTGATTCCGCATGAAATACTAGCAGAAATTCGTCAGCAAAATGTGCAATACGCAGCTCGCAATGTTGCTATAAAACAACAACAACATACACACAGACAAAATTTAAGTTGAATGTCCTAAGCATTGTGCAATGATTGTGCAGCTGTGGTGCCAATATGTCTTGCAACATCTTATTTTCAGCTCAAATTGCAAACGTTGAATACTAACAGCTGCAAAATATTTCGGCCAAAGTTTTTTCTGTCGCTGGGATCACTGGAGCGTTCACACAAAACAATCTGCCGTCGAATAACAGCATTACACTAACACACCTCACACACACACACACACACACGCACACACACACACACACACACACACACACAAACACACACACACACACACACACACGCTGTATGGCAAAAGACAGCCGGTTGAGTGCGACCCCGACAGATAACATGTTTTGTCCATTAGCAGGTATGATGAGGCCAGTGTGTAGCAGCGGGAACAATTGAGTGTGTGTGTTTGTGTGAGTGTTTGTGTGTGTGTGTGTATGTGTATGTGTGTGTGTTTGTGTGTGAGAAATTCTGGTTTGACAGAAATTGCGCGCAACAAACAATATTTGGCGAAAAAACTATACTTTTAGAAAAAGTATATAATAAAGCAAAAATAATTAAATTAATAGTTAAAATATTTAAAACACAAACAATAAATGGAATTCTTCTGAAAAACACCTGACGTTATAAAAAGTTCAGTAATATTTGCACCAAGCACAGCAAGGGTTTGATATGATACTCAGAACTGGTTTCGTATTCAAGCGGGTACTAGGTGTGAACTGAATCAAAACTGTTTATCCGTTGTCAAGCCGTTTGATGTTAAGCTTGCCTTTAAGTATTGTGTGTGTGTGTGTGTGCGTGTGTGTGTGTATGTGTGTGTGTGAGTATGTGTGTGTGTGTAGCTGTTTGAGCGTTGTTATTTAAGATAATGGCAGCCAGATTTGCATAGATTATGTCATGTCTCGTTTGTGTTAAGAATACACAGAATGTCTTAACACACACACACACATAACATTCATTATTGTACCAGCTGCCTCTGAGCTGTTATGTAAATGAAACAAGTTCGGCAATATGTTTTACATATTGCTGACATATAAGTTATGTGGAACATGACTGAATAAGTTAATTGGAATGCACATAGAATGGCGACGAAAAATTCCTAGAAGGTAGAAATATCTCAGACGTTCGCTTTTGACCTATATTATATAACAAGTGGAAAATATCATATAGACATTTGTGAATGAACACCCGCGTTGCCATAGTTACTTGCAATACTGACACATCGTTATATTCGCTGTGTCTCGGGGATCATGCAATTTGCCCCGCGGCAACGAGGTCGTGTCAGCCTGGTTATTACACCTCGTTGCTCAATTGTGTCACCGTGCCCTCACAATAAAGTCACCCAGCCACACACACACACACACACACATGAGAGATGTATGTCTTGTTCGGCAGCACAATGTAATTGAGTACAGCCGGCAACGGTGCGGGATTTGGCGTGGATTGATGGCGCGTCTTGTTTGGCCAATATGGATCAGGAAGCAAGCAGGCAAGACCTGGAACACTTGTGTTATGGCCTGCCCAAACATCGACTGGGTGGGGATACATACACACACACATACACACACACACACACACATACACACGCATGACAATTACGAGTACAAACAGTATCTAGCAATCTGGTGAGCAAACAAGCAAATGTAATACAAAACAATTGGACTGGAAAATCGGCTGTCACGTAGAAGACTATCAGGAAAGATGCTAATACAAAATTATTTCCATTTCAATTTGATTTTGTGAAGCAACTCCTCGGATGGCACTTGAATATTTGTCGGTTTTTGACATGGTAAAGTTTTGCAGCCCCTGTGATACGGTATGATCTATTTGAGTGGTGTTATTATGAAACTGAATCATTAGCTCATTCTGTCCTGCGATATTTATCCAAATTCTGCGTGAATCGTGAGGGTTAGGCAACGCCAGTATCATCATAGCTCATACCTCATATCGAGGGAAGATACAAGCGTATACCCAGAGCCGAACGTGTATGCGAAATATGTGACACAAATAAGTTGGGGGATGAGTACCATTTACTATTTGTGTGTACAAATAAACAAATATAATACCTGAGACAAATATATATCTCACGGAAGATATATAATTGTGTAAATACATATGGTTTCATTAACTTGATGAAAACAAAGAATGTACAAGAACAGCGTAATCTCGCTAGATTTCTTAAACAAGCATTCAAGTTATATACGTGATTTGTTGCATTATGATTGGGAGTTTACATATTTGGATTAATATATAATGTCATATTGAATTGTTTGTTGTTTTGATGTTGTTGTATTTACACCGCTGTTACTTGATGCGGAGCTGTGCTCCATACTCTTATTGAATCTGAGCAAAATATACATTTGTTTCTTTCTTTCTTGAAGTTGTATCAAACACAATTGCTGCCGTATTTTGCAAGTAATGAGCGGTTCATTTGTGAGGACACCAACAGTAGTGTCATGTGTAGTTCCAGAGTGTACAATGTTCACACTCGTCGAGTGAAATAACCACGCGCACGGTGAATTAATTGAAAAAAAGCAATTTTTAATTTCATTTCTGGGAAAAGATATTGTAATAATCGCAATATGATAAATATTTTAGAAAAAAACGAAAAATACAGCATCTGCCGCAACTTGACACTAATTGTTATAATTGACACAGCTTGAATACAGTTGACACAACTTGTCACTAACATTAATTCAAAAATCGACCACCCTAATTTACATATACCCTAGTGCACATATACCCTAGTGTACATATACACTAGTGTACATATACCCTAGTGCAGCGGTCCCCAACCTTTTTTGCGCCACGGACCGGTTTAATGTCAGACAATATTTTCAGGGACCGGCCTTTGAGGTGTGGCGCATAAATACAACAAAATAACATGATTTGACCTGCATGAAAACTGTTGTATTTTCTAAATATAACGCTAATGATAAACACAAATTCACTCTACCCGTTTGCTTCAACAGCGTCCTCTTAACATCGCAACAACAGCATAACAAGAGTAACGTCCTCTCTGCCCATGACACACTCTGGTCGCTATGATAACGTTTAAACATGCCTTCAAAAAAAGATACACCACAAATACAAAGTGCATAAAAAAAAACTCCTGATGAACTCCTGATCCTCCTGATGAACATATCGCACATAAACGAGTAGTATTGCCTTGTTGTCAATATCTGTAGACTCATCAACCTGGAGTGCATACCATGGTGATGTATTAATCCTCTCCAGCAATTGTGTCTCAATGTCCTCCGCTATTTCCTCGATGCGCCGAGTGATGGTGCTGGCCGAAAGAGGCACCTGTGCTATCTTTTTAACCGCAGCCTCTCCTAGAAGTTCACGGCAGATGTCTTTCGTGGCGGGCAGGATCAATTCTTCACCAATGGTGAATGGCTTTTTAGCCTTAGCAATACGATTAGCCACCAAGTATGATGCTCTCAGTGCACTCGCATTTGTTGATGTAGTGGCCCTCAGTAATTGTTTCTGTCCTTCTTGTTCACGCTTTTTTCTTTCAAAATACTCCAAAGACTTGTCTTTTAATGCAGGGTGCTTGGTCTCCAAATGCCGAAGCAGTTTTGAGGGCTTCATTGCCTCATTCGAGAGCCGGTCGCCGCACATTATGCAGAGTGGGTTTGGTGCGTGGGAATCTCCTGTTGGGATAAATCCGTATTTTAAGTAGGACTCCTGATATTGTCTATTAAATGTAGCTTTCTTTTTCTTGGAAGTCGTAGGCTCCTCTTCTGTCTCATGGCTGGGCCTTTTCCCCTTCGCAAAGAAACTTTCCAAAGACGTTTGTTTTTTACTCATTTTGCTGGCTCCTGGGTTTCACGTGACCGAGAAGAGCGCCTTGACCTGCGTCAAAAGTGACATAGACGGATGTTACAGAGAATCGGGTAATTTTTCAAAATAAAACATCGTTCAGATTCCGAAATCAATAAAACGGAAGCAATGTAAGTCATTTATTATTTCTGTGCGGCCCGGCACCAAACGACCCACGGACCGGTACCGGTCCTCGGCCCGGGGGTTGGGGACCACTGCCCTAGTGTACATATACCCTAGTGTACATATACCCTGGTGCACATATACACTAGTGTACATATACCCTAATGTACATATACCCTAATGTACATATACACTAGTGTACATATACCCTAGTGTACATATAGTGTACAGCCCAGTGAAATGATAACCAGCTAGACCAAATGATAAAAATTCGAGTAAAAAATTATATGATAAAAGTTCCGTGCCAATCAGACTTAGCCTCTTTCGTTTCGCAGCTGCAAGAAATCAGTGTAGAGAGCAAATGAGCACGCATTTGATTATTCTGCTCCTGCAGACTCAGACATCGCGACAGCACCTCGGCCTCATTAGAGCAAAGTTAAACTTCACCACGATGTCAAAGAAGTGACGAGAATTGGGCGACCGCAGGATAATTAGGAGACATGTCACCAGCACACATCTATCTCTATCTCGACAAGAATATCAATGACAATTTATTGCCGCTTTTAAACCCACAAGCAAATATTGAACCACACACACACACACGCACACACACACACACACACACACACACACACACACACACACATGTGCAAACACGAAGTTGGTGGGTGTAAGTTTGCAGGAAGTTGGCGAAAAGTCATCGAAAGTCCGCCCAATCAACGATACGACTGAATACTGATTACCTGCGCGACATTTGTATCAGCGATTTTGAGACCGAAAAGAAACGCTACACTAACCAATAATAACTAGCAAACTAACAAGCATATATATATATATATATATATATATATATATATATATATATTTCATGTATGCTTGTGTGCTCTTACACACACACACACACACACACACACACGCACATACACACGTGTGTTCACGGAGAATTTTACGCATGAAATATTGGAAAAGTGCATGCTAAAATGTGCATAATTAATGAGACTTGTCAGCAGAATGTTTTTAATATAAAGTTTGACCGGAATGATTAATTATGCAGTATACACATGATATTGGATTGATAGTGAAAAAACTGAGCGTAAAAATAAAAGCAAACACGGGTATGATATCAACTAAAACACTGAAATAAATGTCAAGTTTATTGGAGCCGATTTGGGATAGTTTTTGTGCTATGGGAAATATCACTTGACAAAGAAATTGGCCGAGAAAAACTTGAACCAAACTACATAACAGCGTCAGAATTGTCAACAATCACTAATCTCAGTCACCAATCACTAATCCATCGCTGCAAAATAACATTTCAATCATAAATCATCGCTCATGTGATCATTATAGAATATTAGGTCACAAGGAGCTGACATCTTTGAGTTGATGTCTGCTCATAAATTGAATGTCCCTAGCAAGTGTTAATTCCCAACGGAGCGATAAGAAGCCTGGAAGATCGCGACTGTATTTCATTCGTCTGCCTGCTAAGCTTATTTATTGCTGCGAAAGTTATAAATAACCAGTTGTCATTGTCGAAGATTTCTTAGAAGCTGACTTGATGAACATTCAGTGGACAGCAACGAACCAGCAGCACGAACACACACACACACACACACACACAAGGAATGCGGAATGTTGCAAAAGAAGCACACTTAACAATGTACGCTGACGACACGAGCATCCTTGTTTCCGCAGATGATTTACAATGCCTTCACTCTAGACTGACACAAACACTGGTTCTCGTGAACTGTTGGATGAATGCAAATAAACTGAAAATAAATACATCTAAAACCAATATAATGCTATTTCAGAACAGATCACTCACACATCACCTGGACACAGTGATGTTAAATGGAGAAGTGGTGCATCGAGTACAAACAGTGAAATTCTTGGGGGTGTTAATAGATGAATATATCAACTGGAATAATCACATCGACAACCTATGCAAGAATTTATCCATCATTGCCGGCATTATGTATAGGGTTCGTAATAAGCTTAGTACAGAAGCAATGCGGACGATATACTACACTCTATGTTATTCAAAACTTATATATTGTATATCTGTCTGGGGGTGCACTTGGCCTTCGTTTTTGGACAAATTATTCGTTCAACAAAAACGTGTTCTAAAAATAATGTCTTTCAAAAAGAAATATGACTCAGCAGATGATATCTTTAGAAAAGCGAAACTCTTCAAGTTAAGACACATTCACAGATATTTTCTTTTGTTGGATACATTCAGATCGATAAAACATGAAAATGGAATCTTCCATGTTCTGCATCACTCCCAACTGACTAGAAGAAATAACATAAATTTACATGTACCGAACTACCGGACTCAATTATTCCGTAATTCTATCTTATATTTAGGACCCGAAACATGGAATGCTCTTCCCGATTCATTGAAAACACAGGTCTCCTCAATGACAGTTAGCTCCTTCAAGTACAAAATAAAAAAGTACTTGCTCGATTTGGATCACTGACGTATGATGTTGTACCTCTGCATGATAGCGTGCTGACATGCCGAAAATGTGATTTTGAACATATTCTCGACTCATGTGCAGTGTTGAATTTTTGTCATCGTCATTATTGTCATTGTCAATTCTTTGTCACACTCAATATGTGTGAGAGAGTACTATGAATTGTGTATCTGGTAATATTGTTGTGCCATTAAAGTTATATAATATAGCGTGTCATACATCACACATTGTTATATATATATATATATATATATACTTATTTAACAACTCATATATATAACAATGTTTAATCACTGTATCATATAATCATTATTTAATCACTTGTCAATGTTTCATGTAGGAACAAAATTATCATTATTACATAAGTCTGCAAAAGAGACAATGTCTCAGCAGACTCTATATCCACTTTCTTTATTTATTGTTGTTATGCTATTTGTTATTTGCTTGTGGAAAAAATACAATTTGAACTTGAACTTGAAAAACACAAACACACACAAGCACTCTCACAAACACACACAAACACTCACACAAACACACACAAACACACACACACAAGCACACACAAACACACACAAACACAAACAAACACACACAAACACACACAAACACTCTCACAAACACACATAAGCACACACACAAACACACACAAACACAAACAAACACAAACACTCTCACAAACACACACAAGCACACACACACAAACACAAACAAACACACACAAACACACACAAACACACACAAACACAAACAATCACACACAAGCACTCTCACAAACACACACAAACACTCTCACAAACACACACAAGCACACACACAAACACACACAAACACACACAAACACACATAATCACACACAAACACACACAAACACAAACAAACACACACAAACACTCTCACAAACACATACAAACACACACAAGCAAACACACACAAACACATACAAACACACACAAGCAAACACACACAAACACACACACACACACAAACACTCTCACAAACACACACAAACACACACAATCACACACAAACACACACAATCACACACAAACACACACAATCACACACAAACACACACAAACATCATACACACAAACACTCTCACAAGCACACACAAACACACACAATCACACACAAACACACACAAACACACACAAACACACACAAACATCATACACACAAACACACACAATCACACACAAACACACACAAACATCATACACACAAACACTCTCACAAGCACACACAAACACACACAATCACACACAAACACACACAAACACACACAAACACACACAAACATCATACACACAAACACACACACACACACAAACACTCTCACAAACACACACAATCACACACAAACACACACAATCACACATAAACACACACAATCACACACAAACATCATACACACAAACACTCTCACAAACACACACAAACACACACAAACACACACAATCACACATAAACACACACAATCACACACAAACATCATAAACACACACAATCACACACAAACATCATACACACAAACACACACACACACACGCACGCACAAACCAGCTCAAATGCGTATTGATTGGGCAAGAAGCACCGAACACTTCAAATCAACCAGGAATTTTAACAAACAAACGCTGTACAAAAATCCTTATCTAAAATTATGTCTTTAGGAAGCGTGAAACAATTAATATAAATTTATCTGTTGTATATACATAGTGTATTTATGGATTTTATTAATTATTATTAATTACAGGCAAATCCAGTAGCATGGGAAGAGTGCAAGCACTATTATCACCCTAAGGTGGCCCCATGTACCGGAAGCGCCCAAAAGATTCAGAGAGAAAGAGAGTTCGAAGAGAAAAAAGTCTAGAAAGAGAGTTGGAAAGAAAATAATATATAAATAACAATAAATAATAAACCATCATCCGATAACAATCCATAATGTCACTCCGCCCACGTTCCTCAATAAATAATATAATAATAACAATAAATATGTGATTCATTAAAAAAACAGCCATCAATAAATAAGAATAAATATTAATAAATAAGTAATAAATAACAATCAAGAACAATACATATGATTCAAAAAAGAAACATCCAACAATAAATATAAATATGATTCAATAAGTAACAACAACACAAATAAATATGATTCAATAAACAATAACACCAATAAATATGATTCAATAAACAACAACAACAATAAATATGATTCAATAAACAGCAACAACAATAAATATGATTCAATAAACAACAACAACAATAAATATGATTCAATAAACAGCAACAACAATAAATATGATTCAATAAACAACAACAACAATAAATATGACTCAATAAACAGCAACAACAATAAATATGATTCAATAAACAACAACAGCCAACACTGAGTAAAAGTATAATTTAATAAATAACAACAACCAATAATAAATAGTAATAAATAGAGAGTAAAATAGGAATAAATATAAATAAATAGAAAATAAATAACAATAAGCATGAATAAATAACAATAAATATGAATAAATATACAATTAATAAGACTCAACAGTCAATTCCGCTCTTTCAGTAGCATTTCATTTACTTTGGCCTTGAATTTGTTCAAATTATTCTGCGAGAAAGCCTCCTCCTTCAGCGTGTTCCAAGTAGACACAGTGGCCGGAAGAAAGCAACGTTGGAATTGTTTTGTACGACAACGAATTGGAGCCATGCACTGGGAATGCTGATTAAATTTGGATAGATGTAAGGAAATACTGTGTATATGCAAATAAAGCAAATATTACAGAAAAAAACAAACATTACAGACACAAGAAAAAGGTGGACCAGATTGAAGAGATGCCAACAATGTAAGAGCGTGGACAAGTAATTAATTCGATCATACCATATTCCACGCTGTAACAGAACTAGCAATATCGTTCCAGAAAACACAAAAAAGCAACGACCGCCAGCGAAGTCCAGCATAAACACGAGAACAAATAAACAGTGGACGAAATTGACACATCCCCGGACATAACAGGTGAACAAATGAAACGAACGGATAGTGGCGGCAGTTATCCGGCGGACGGAAATTGAAAATGAGATAGGCAAGCGCTGGAAGGCGTAGTCCAGTGGTTTTCAAACTTTGACAGTGTTGGCACCGTGTGTTTCAAATCAACAGTCAGTTATCGCAGCCCCTATATTCTAGTTAGCTATAGGAAATTATAAACATATAAACAACGTGAAAACAAGCGTTATTTATTCAATATTCATTCATGCAGCTAAAGTTCCTTTAAGTTTACTTCAAGTTGTTTTTCAAGGAAAACAACAAAGCATAGATAAGATAAATGTGTTGATTAATTATTCACAGGCATCCTCGCACCCCCGATTATGAACCCCGGCTGCAAACTCACCACATCGATTAGCTGTGACAATTTGAGTTTGATGAAGACTTGTAGTTTATCAGTTGTGTTGACTACGGGACGAACGAGCTTGTTGTAGTTGGATAACAGATCGTCATACAGACGTGATGCGTCAGGATTGCCGCGACAGCACAACATCAGCGCCACAAATGTCGCCAAAAACAGCCGTTTTTGTCGCAGTCGAATGTTGAACAGTGGTAGCATGACTGTCACGCTAACACATACACACACGCACACAGGCACACACACAAACACACACGCAAACACATGCACACACGCAAACACATGCACACACGCACACACACAAACACACACGCACACACGCAGACACATACACAAACACATATGCACACTCTATGGTGGTGGTAACGGAAAAATGTATATGAAAATATATTTAGCAAATTTCGAAAATATAATTATACTTTTTAACTATTGACAAAAATCTTGACTTTACTGGCAAACTGAAGTTATTATTTCAACGAATATATGATAATATAAGCTACTTAATTGAAATATTTATAATTTTATATATAAATGGTTGTATTCTACGAATTTGTATAGTAATGTATAGTCTATATAGGCATATTAAAATTATAGTTTTAATTAATTCCGTAAACATTAGAATTCTGTAAAATCATTTAGATGCAACTCTATAGAGAAATAAACAAATAGACAAGTTTCAACAATCGATATACCAAAGCTACTCACCGTTCAAGAACTTGCTAAATCTTCGGCAACTAATATGACATCATCTTGCGTATTCAGCAGCTCATATTGTTCGCGCAGTTGATAATACATCAGATTTATAACTACCAACATGGGAGAGCAATGCTGGTCAAGCTACTCACGGAATCACAGCCGAAACATACACACACACACACACACACAGCGAGCAATCATGGTTACTGTCCTACACCCACCCACACATGTCTCTCTTTCTCTCTTAATGACGCCAAACAGCTGGAAGCAGCAACACACTGTAAACACCACTCAACTACCACAGCGCGCCACACCAATGCACTGGCCGCATTCGTGACTGTTAACCGAGACTGTTCGCGTCGGCATCGACACACTGGTCGCGTCGGCATCGACACAGTGGTCGCGTCGGCATCGACAATGCTCGTCACGTGCATCAACGACGACAGAGCCAATGATCTCTCTTTCAGCATCGGTCCTGACGTCGCCACCAACAACGATTCCAACCTGCCTCTCCCTCTGTGTGTGTGTGTGTGTACATGTATGTATGTGTATGTGGGCATGTTATGTGTGTCTGTATGTATGTAGGTGTATGTGGGTATGTTATGTGTGTATGTATGTATGTATGTGTATGTGGGTATGTTATGTGTGTATGTATGTATGTAAGTGTATGTGGGTATGTTATGTGTGTATGTATGTATGTAGGTGTATGTGGGTATGTTATGTGTGTCTGTATGTATGTATGTGTATGTGGGTATGTTATGTGTGTATGTATGTATGTAAGTGTAGGTGGGCATGTTATGTGTGTATGTATGTATATGTGGGTATGTTATGTGTACATGTATGTATATATGTGTATGTGGGTATGTTATGTGTGTATGTATGTACGTATGTGTATGTGTGCGTATGTGTATATGTATGTGTATATCTATGTGTATGTGTCTATGTATGTGTATATCTATGTGTATGTGTCTATGTACGTATGTGCGTATGCGTGTGTTATGTATGTGTGTATGTTATGTGTGTATGTAATGTGTGTATGTGCTCACCAAACAGATACACTTTTGTGACAATTACACACTGATCCGTGCACTGATAAAAAAGCATGGCAAAAATGTGAGAAATCAAATGAAAGATACAGGGTGACAAATGCAATTTGACTTCTGCGACAAATATGAGAGATATGGTATGAACAAGGTCAATCGAGGTTCTTTTCAAAACGGTTTGTTCTTGATACACGCATCAAAAACGCATAAATTGCTTGCGATCACAAACCTGTGTGAACATAAACCATTTTATTCATACATTTCCGTCGGTTTTAAATGCCCGCCCTGCTTTTGGTAGCTGTTTTAGAGCAGTGGTTCTTAACCTGTGTGGATAATTCCCCACTGGTGAGGAATGGAAGACTTGCCAAGTGGGAAGCTAAAGGACGGACAGAACAGGACAAATGTCTGGTTTAATCTATTCAAATTCGTATATTTTTTGTTTCTAATGACCCCTAATGACATTTACTTTGATGTAACAACTGAATTTATTGAATTTATCAGCGCTGTTATGGATAATGAAGAAATGGCTCATTAAGAAGTGGGGAATCAGAGAATTAAGTTTAAAAACCTCTGCTTTAGATTGATGAAAAATTCATATTTATAATACAATATATATATATATATATATATATATATATATATATATATATATATATATATATATATATATATATATATATATATATATATATTGGAAGGAGGCCATTATGTATGCACGATTTGTTGAAATCAACAGCAATCTGGGCACTGTTGTGCTGGTACGATAGCTTCTCTATGCAGCGCACGATTTTTCTGTGCTCAGGAGACAACACACTCAGTTGTTCACTGAAGTTTATTCCTCGAGGTACCTTTCGGCTATCACTAGCCATCGTCAGGAGAAGTAGATATAACACAATACAAAACAAAATACACAATATCAAACAGTCCACGATAAACGGTGTTTATATACAAGGTGAGACAATATATCACTCATGTGCCAATGCGGCACCTACATAATGACACCTATGCGGCAAACGGTCGTTACAAAATTAGCACCTATGTGCCAAGGTCGATTGGTGTCGCATGGATGCGAGGGCGACATCTGGCTGTTGTTGAATGTTAATTTCACATTTATTTTTATTAATAAATACAGCTTCAATTATTTTGAGTCTACGGATATCATTTTCTCTGTAAATGAGAAAATGACATTTACACCAGCATGTACCAGCATACATGTATACAACTGGTGACTGCAGTCGCCGAAACTCGCACTACATTGGCTACACAACAACAACGCTGTCCAAACGAATTTCAGCACACCTTCAAGACGGAGCCATTGCCAGGCACTACCGCCAGCAGCATCAAATCAAAGTGAATTCTGAAAACACGGAGCAAATACTGGACGAATTAGTGTATGTGTTTGATATAGATAATATGTGAACGCCCAGAAATAACAAATATGTTGAAGACTTGGTTGACATAAGATATTGGAGATATCGATGGGATGTTATCATGACTTGCCAATTTGACGATGATACAATGAAGAAATATACTTCTATCGATTTGTTTTCATATACATCGCTGTGACCCGCCATTTCGTGAGCTAACATGAATGTTGTTGCAATTCTGCACATAGTAACAGTGTGCAAGAATGCAATTGATTAGCCGGGAACGGCAAACTTTTCGCTCAAATCAGATTTTCCTGCGCGAAGTAGGCAATTTCGCATTCGAGACGCGAATACATCGGCTTAATCAAAACCCTCCCGCGCTAGGCTTGTGCATAGGCAACTAAGACATGACTCACTGCGTAACAATATGCAAAAACAGGATTGGATGTCTCCGAAGAAAAAATACACCCCAAATATTCCGGTCAACATATGCCCTAATAGCAAGTTGTTGAGACATTTTTTTCTCTGCAAAGTCAGCTTAATGAATATCTATTGAAGCCGGGAAAAATACGTTTAGCTTGCCAAACAGTTTGGTTCGCGAAACTTCATGAAACATTACTGCACAATGAGAATTTAGTCTTATTAATTATCATATTGTTGTTTTTTATCGTGTTATTTAATTATTATTTAGTGTTATTATCAATTATTAAATTATTTCAAAATTTTCACCAAAATTCCCCCGTCTGTGTGCAATATCAAATCAGCATTTGCCAGTGAAACCTTGCACGATGTTGCACGACGTTGCAACGCCATGCCGACACACGGCTAATTGCACAGACGTGCTCGTTGAATGTTGAGAAAACACGCTGATTCAATTGTCTGTTCTCTGTCTGTTCTCAATTGTCTGAATGCTGACAAGTTCATGTGAAGCACGATTAAAACTAGCAGACAGACAAACAAACGCTCACTGTCTCTTCGTTCAAGTCATCTCCTCAGTCAATTACCTGACGTATTACTGAAACAATTGGTCATCACGCACAAACAGACACACACACACACACGCAGACACACACACACACACACACACACACACACACGCAGACACACACACACACACACACACACACACACACACACACACACACACACACACACACACACACACACACAGACACACCGGTACCTACTGCAAACATTGCGCAGCATGGGATCAATGCTAAGAGACAATAGGCGTTTAGAGCTGACAACAAGCGCCTCTGAATGCATCAACATTGGAGAGATTGAGGGGAACAGACAGATTATGGGAGGGTGTAATGGCGCAAGAAGCAGAGCGAAGGAAAGAAAAGAGAACGAAATTAGTGCGGCGAACAGAAGGCAGAGAATGAGAGCAGGGAATCTTGGAAGCAGACATGTATGTCTGGCCAAATGTACCGTAGATGCCGACCATTAAGCCCGTATTTTAGCACGTTATTCTTTTACATGGCGGGCCTAATGTCCACAGCTCTTTCAGTGTGGAAAATTCAGTCTGCTTAAGTGTTATTTATCCAGCAGAACATGCTTAATTACAGTATGATATATATCAACGTAAATAAAGTACAACTATGTGCATTAGTTTGATGAAAAACGTAAATTAACACGTAAATGATAGGAAAAGAACGATTTTTTCAACATATTGTATATGTGAAACAAACAGATCATTTTAGAAATGTCCTAACGCAAAAAAATTCAATTTTTGGCTGGGTTTATGAGATAGTATATACGAGTGTACCTGGCCCATAACCCCGTGGCTACACAGGAAATTATTAATTATCTACACATTAAAAACCAGTACAGAAATTAAGAATGATTAATGAAATTGGACACACAAAACATATACATCGACCAGAGTGTATTTGATGAGCGCATCCAGTGTGCATGACTAGTATACAACCACGAGGCAACATCAAACAAAAACAATAACGATTGGCGATTATAGAAATAACGATTTAATCAACAACACACACACACACACACATAAAAACTGGACGGCACAAAAGTTGTGGGATGGAATCATTGAAAGTCCGAACACACCCACACACACACACACACACACAAACATACACACGCGTGCGCACATAGACACGAAGAAAGAGATACAGATTGCAGCGAGAACACAAGTCGACAGATAAATCAATCCCAGAACATTAGTGAAAATGAACCGCTATTTGGTGGATAAAACGGAAGAATCCTGACATACACACACACACACACACACATGCACACATGCACACATGCACACAGGCATGCACGTAATCTAAGAGGCGGTGGGGAGAGAAAGAGACACGCAGCAAGAAGACAAGACAAATGTAGTAATATATCGATGGCGGCGAGAAATGACAGCGGCCAGGAATACATCGATAAGATCAAAGATCACCAATCAGACCAGCGTAATGACCTCAATTCATTGTGCATTGCTACAGCGAATGATCAATTCGTGTCAACACACACACACACACACACACATATATATATATATATATATATATATATATATATATATATATATATATATATATATATATATATATATATATATATATATATGCTCAACTGCACTTGCTACGGTCATTCACATCCAAAACATCAATTGGTAACCATGAACGAATCGTTTAGAAGCAATTACACACGATAACGTACACACACACACACACATACAGAAAGACAAACATACACAACAAGGATAAGCAAGAAATACCTCTGCACACTTCATTACACAAACACGATCTAATTATCCTGACACACACACACACACATATACACATACACACACATGCATGCACACACACACACACACACACATGTACATGCTAACATAACATGCCTGTCACAGAACATGAGAAATATTTCACAGCAAAATCGCCAATTGCCGCCAGTAATGAGTGAATATAAAGAAAAGATTAAATAATCAGATGAAACCGCAGCGCATCATTCCGTCAGCCCCGAATAATCGTATGTTTTGAGCAAAAAAACAAGTCTGTATGTGTGTGTGTGTGTGTTTATATGTTTGTGTGTGTAAATTGTAAATTGTAAATATACTTCCACACACAAGCATACAATATGAACACATTAACATGTATCAACAAACATGTAAAAAGTCCGACAAGCCTAAGCTTTTCGTCGGTGTGTGTGCGTTTGTGTGTGTGTGTGTGTGTGTAATACACGTCAAAACGTCAACTTCCAACACATAACAATCACACAAACACACACACACACACACACATACACACACAACAAAAGCGATGTAATTCCCGTATTGAACATTGTGATTGATAAAGTTCTACACAACTACGTGTCGAGACCAAGAAACAAAGGCAACTTATTCTGCTAGGACAGAAGACAAGACCCACAAAACTGCCCAGCAGAAAAACGATCCGGAAAACATTTGAGAATAATACAGCGAGCCAATTATAAATCAATTATGAAGCCAATGATTTACACAGCAATTAATTGACACGTTTTATCCCAACTCTCTCTCAAACAACGCTCAATAAAAACTCCTACCGAAATTCACATGATTAGAAAGCAGACACAAACCTACAGAGGTATCTTTAAGTCCACACAGACATCACCAATTATGCAAGCACTAAGCCTATGTTGGCAAAAATGGCATGCGAACGATGGAAAACATCACAACATCCAACAATGTCCCACACAATGCTGCACAATATAGAAGATAAATGCTCCAAACACACACACGCATACACACACGAGCATACACAATGCATGTCATTGCACGGTTGAAATGAGGCCACACTCTGGAGTGGGAACAAAAAGTGGAACACTTCTGCCAGGAAAAACCCAGTCTTGGATTAATCATTCATTTATGTCTTGTGGGGAACGACTCTATATAAATCCACCACACACACACACACACACACACACACACACACACACACACACACACACACACACACACACACACACACACACACACACACACACACACACACACACACACACACACACACACACACACACACACACACACACACACACACACACACATACAAACATAGATACACAGAACAACGGATGACTCATTCACAAGCCGACTAACCGAAAAAATCAGGAGATGGACGAAAGAGAAATACACAACGCAAAATCTCCTTGTGAAATTGAATTTTTCCGAACAGGTTTGACTAGATCTATAGTTTGGTTTTAATCACTCAACCACCAACAAACCTCGTGCACAAAACACGCGAGCACCGCTGTTTTCTGTCATAAATTTGCCAGCTTACAATGATTTCAATCAAGTGTCGAAAATGAATGTTATTCGGCCCGGCACCGAAGTACGACGATGCCGCCTGCACAAATGACCACCCTGCATATACGCTAGTTATTCCAGCACCATACCGAGGGCCAGACTGCCGTTCCAACAAGAAGTTGCCCACAGTTGTTTCACACAGCACACAGTAAAAATTTACACACAAATAGCTAAAAGCTACAACGTCAACCCATTATAATGGCAATTCAAACCGTTCTCTAATCACGATTCATGTTCTGACATGTTGGTCAATGTTATGAGACCTGGCGGATCGGACCAGATGATCTGCTAGTCCATTGCACTACAGCAGCCACAGCAAGTGGTCTTCAACCCGCCGCCCGCCGCCTGCTTATAATGCCGCAGAGCCAGCCATTTCTGCGGCTGCTCGACGTACAGCTCCAGTGGAGGCTCTGCGTCGGCCGTCGCTTGCCGGTGACTTATCGACAACGACGCCTCGCCGGAACTCGCCGGAGCGACACGTCCAAGTCGCCGCAGTAGACCGACAGCGGCCGGCGGTTGTGGAGACTGCCGCATGAGCAGCAAGGCGGCTCCGTCAAGCTGCCGCAATGCGTCAACGTCGCTGATGTCGGCGGCGGTTGAGGCAGACAGTTGAGCGTGCGATGACAACCAGTCACGCAGTCGACGTACGTCACGACTCAACTGACGTGCCCCCGCATAACTGACACACACACACCCACACATACAAATACATATATACCACATAAATATGCATATAAATTTATTTGTTAATTATGTTTCGTATTAGTTGTTTATTGTATAGTATATGTGTATGTGTGTGTGTATGTGTGTATATATATGTGTGTATGTATATGTATATGTGTATGTGTATGTGTGTATATATATGTATAGTAGTATGTTTATTGTACTTGGATTATCTATCTATCTATCGATCTATCTATCTATCTATCTATCTATCTATCTATCTATCTATCTATCTATCTATCTATCTATCTATCTATCTATCTATCTATCTATCTATCTATCTATCTATCTATCTATCTATCTATCTATCTATCTATCTATCTATCTATCTATCTATCTATCTATCTATCTATCTATCTATCTATCTATCTACCTATCTACCTATCTACCTATCTATCTATACATACAAATAAATACACACTCATGCACACGCACATACAAATTTGTGAGTGAATTGAGTTTCGTGTTGCAGATTGTGTACATTGTGCATCGGGAATGCTAGAATATATTGGTTGATGTATACACTCTTAAATACAAGTTGTATTAAAACGTATTAATTTGTATGTGTGTGTGTGTGTGTGTGTGTGTGTGTGTGTGTGTGTGTGTGTGTGTGTGTGTGTGTGTGTGTGTGATTGTACATGTATTAATTAATCTCGATATGAAATAACAATTGTCTAAGAAATATTCGTTTATATGTATGGCTTATCAGATTATATGTTATCATTTGATTAAATATAGTAGACTGACACATACTTTACAAGTAAACACACACACATACACACACATACAAATGTTGGTATGTACCTCGATATGCCCTTGTGGTTTTCAACACGAGAACGTATGTGTAGGCAAGATATGGGCGTGATTATACCAGAAAGTATGATATATCAGCGAACAGAGACGAATTTACAAAGCCATTCAATCAACTGGTGAAATACACTCGCACTTGTCTGGTTGGCGGAAGATTTACTGTTTTCGTTGGCGTGAATTCAATTTACGCTTGTGATATATGACAATCTAGCACTGTGCCATAATATACAGCCCAACAGCCCATTTCCAGCACTGCATATCATAAGATGAAGGCCGCGAGATAAAAATGATCTACTGAATGATTCACGAGGCAGCGAGAACAGAAGTGCTTGCACGATCATGACATAAATTCATTAATTGGAACAAACTGATTATATAAACACACTACATGAACACGAGCATCAACTCATAAATGTACATATTTTAAATTCAATCACCCAACGACTACAACGGGAGCCGACACAGGTAGATTATCGCAAATACAAATGTATATCTATCTATATATCTATATATATATATATATATATAGACTACGAGTATGTGTAAACGTACACACAATTAAAAGCTATTGTTTGGACAATTTTTCAATGTTGCCATCTCGAGCGCTCACTCAAAGACATCCTCTCTAGCTAGGCCAACACCAAAAATACTAATTACTAAACAAGCACTGTTCATATAAGTACAGTAGGAGGTCCGTGGTTCGAAACCCGGCGGAGGAGAATTTCTTTGGGCGAATTCTGTGATCCAACAGCCTCTGTCCACCCAGCAGTAAATGATGGTACCAGATATCAGTCATGTGTTGTGTCATGCATTCTGGGGAGGTGGCCCTCTCTAATACGTATTCCGTCCTTGTGGCGTCATAGCGTGGAGAGGGTTGGTTCTACGGTGACAGCGAGCTGCACGGGACACACCTGTGTGTTCATAAGCTTCGGCTTCTTCCCGTGCAGCAGCTGTCACTTGAGGCTTTTAACATTTAACCTTTAACAATGATCCGACCTACCTACAAACGCGCACTTATGGCATGTGTGTGTGTGTGTGTGTGTGTGTTGTTGTTGATAGTGTGTGAAGTGTGTGAAGCAGCTTATCAGAGCAGACATGTCATACAGCATACGGCACCACCAATTTCGCCATGTCAGCACGAGCTACTGTCAAACACCAAGCCTCTGCACACGCTCCGCTAGTCAACAAGATGCAAAACAAACCAACCACTTGCATACGCTCACAACTGACACACACACACACACATACACACACACACACACATACACATGGCAACAACACCACACATATGCATACGTATGCAGTGGATGCAAAGTCTTATACCCTCTAGAAGGCAATACTTGACGCCCCCATTATAAGTAAAGCAGCATTATAATAGAAGTGCGACTTTGGGAAAATGTCAATTACGAGCATCCCCTCGGTCTCCATTGAGCTGGCCACTTTTATGCGCCACTTTATGATAAATTTCAGTATTATGCGTGAGTGAGTAGGGTCCTCAACACCCGGGCCCCTCGGCCGGGGGGACTGTTGCTACGGCCATGTATGCATGCACACACACACACACACACACACACACACACGTATGAACGAGACACTACTTCTTGATCGGATCAGAGTGTGTCACGTGTTTCAGCGTTCATAAATAGTGCAGCAGCTCAGACATCTGACGCATCAAAAAAACACTGGCCGTTAAAAATGGCGTCGTCGTGGAGAATGTGATGTGAAAAACACTCATTCATTGAGACTGCACGGGAAAACATACATGAGATAGAACCCACGCAAGACACGTGGGGAATAACAAAACAGCTGGCAAATGTAAAATGCCAATACAGAATGGAAAATGAAGCGAGATAAGAAGAAACACACACTTACACACACACACACACACACACTTACACACACTTACACACACATACACACACACACTTAACAGAAGAAGCGTAAGAACAAAATGAGAAACAAAGAACGGACAAGAGTAAATAGCAACACGCTTCAACACTACACACAATTGCCAAGTGGAATCAAACATCAAACACGACTCGCTCATACATGCACTGATACACACACACACACACACACACACGCACACACACACACACAACATTACAAAGGGCCTGGTAATAGCTTCTCCCTGAGCGAAACACGAACAATGAACACGGCAATTAATTGTGTGCGTGTTAATCAAGACACAAACACACACACACACACACACACACACAGGAGTGTGTTCACACGCACACATAATTCAGGTATTGTGTTGGCGGATTTCGACAATACACCTTCATCGTGCGTATCTGCATGCATGGCTGCAGTGAGATATGTGTGTTGTGATACAGTGCCGGCTTAAAATGCTGGTATAAGATAAGATAAGATCAAATA
>OU696578.1:966297-1023797 GCA_916048095.2 Sacculina carcini
TGTGTGTCAGTGTGTCAGTGTGTCAGTGTGTGTGCTAATGTGTGCCAGTGTGTCAGTGTGTGTGTGTGTCAGTGTGTCAGTGTGTCAGTGTGTGTGCTAATGTGTGTCAGTGTGTCAGTGTGTGTGCTAATGTGTGTCAGTGTGTCAGTGTGTATCAGTGTGTCAGTGTGTGTGTGTGTGTGTGTGTGTGTGTGTGTGCTAATGTGTGTGTGTGTCAGTGTGTGTCAGTGTGTCAGTGTGTCAGTGTGTGTGCTAATGTGTGCCAGTGTGTGTGTTAATGTGTGTGTGTGTCAGTGTGTGTATGTGTGTGTGTGTCAGTGTGTCAGTGTGTGTATGTGTGTCAGTGTGTTAGTGTGTGTGCTTATGTGTGTGTGTGTCAGTGTGTCAGTGTGTGTGTGTGTGCTAATGTGTGCCAGTGTGTGTGTTAATGTGTGTGTGTTAATGTGTTAATGTGTGTCAGTGTGTCAGTGTGTCAGTGTGTCAGTGTTCACTCTTGTTTGAGAGATTGTCCTGTGCGGATGTGTTTTCGCGTTGCTCCTGCTATTTGCGTTTTCGTGGTGTTCAGTGTTGTGATCGTGGTTAAAGATTTCGCGGCTAGGTGCTATTTTGTGCCTGGTCCGACCCTTCGTGTGTGTGTGTGTGTGTGTGTGTGTGTTCAAACACCGGCCGGCGTCTCTGTGCGTGGGTCGTGTGTTTGTATGCGCGTCTGCCCGCCCGACCCTTCCTGTGTGTGAGAGTGCGTGTGTGTGAGCGTTCGTGTGCGCGTGTGTGTGTGTGTGTGAGTGTACGTGTGTTTGTATGCGCGTCTGCCTGTGATTCGTCTCGATCGGCGATTTTATCGCACTCGCAATGAGTGTGGTAAATAAACCAACCGGACTCCAGCCCTCCCGTGCTGCCTCCCCTCCTGCCGGCACCAGCTGTGGCGTGTGCAAAACGGCCGTCTCTGTCTCTGCACTGTGCTGCTCAAAATGCAGCAAATATGTGCATGTGAAATGCTCACGTCTTCCAAGATACGTCGTGTTGAATTTCTTCACGACAAGATGCGCTTTCACTTGTGAGAGCTGCATTCTGGCTCGCGACTCGAACACAGCCGAGATGCGCGCATGGCTTGACAGTGTTTTTCACTCGTCACCCTCCGCCAAAGCCGATGAATACCCACTTGACAAGCCCGCTGACAGTCAGTCACTGCAAGATCTGACTAAGACTGTCAATGAAATCAAGCAGCAGCTTCAACTGGTCTGCAAGCAAAAACTCTCGTCTCCGCTTCTTCCTACGCCGCCATCTCTCATGCCAACTCCTCCATCTCTCCTGCCAACTCCCACATCTCTCCTGCCAACTCCGACATCGTGTGCGGTGCAGCAGCCGCGCACATATTCGCAAGCAGTATCCCGCGAGATCATTGTGAAATCTTCCGATGAAGTCGCGGTGGATTCCAAGCGCGTGTCAGAGGCACTTCAATCTGTACCAGTGCTGGCTATGACGACCACCAAGCGTGGTGCTGTCAAGGTGAAGTTGCCAGACAGCAAGACTGCTGGTCACGCCTTGAAGGCAATCAAACATGTGGCCCATCTGAAAACGTCGTGCCCTGGAAAGGTTCTGCCCAAGTTGACAATCACTTCTGTCAGCTCTGATATTGCCAACGACAACATAACTGAATTCGTCAGCAGGAAAAACAGCCTGGTCAAAGCTGCAGTTAACCGCGCATCTGACTTTCGTGTGCTGTTTTCCAAGAAGTCGTCGGAGCACACCAAAACAGTTGTTGTGGCTGTCTCTCCTACAATCCGTGACATCATCATGAAGTCCGGATTCGTCTACTTGGGTGACAGCAGATGCCTTGTATACGATCGCTTCTGGGTCACGCGTTGCATCAAATGTCAGCGACATGGCCACAAGTCTGACAAGTGTAGAGCCCAGGAGGCCACTTGTGGGTGGTGTGCTGGAAAGCACACTACCAAGTCGTGCCCGGCGAAGAATGCCCGCAAGTGTATCAACTGTGCACGTGCGGGTCGTGCGAACGTCGGCCACACGTCATTCGACCCGTCGTGTCCTTGCTTCACATCATCGAGGACTCATCTGATCAGCCGCACTCAGACCGTCGAGGATTCCAACTCGGAAAACTAGATGTGACCTCCGGCCTGACTGACTGTGCTCAGCAGTTGACTTCGGAAATAGATACTGGATCTTCAGTTCTGCTTCCTTCAATCAGCACTTCATCCGCTGATAAGTGTCTTTCTTCTCTCTCTGACTCATTTTCTATTATTTCTCGTTCTAAATCTAATAATGCAATTGGTTTATTAAAATGTGCTTTCTTGAATTTCAGGTCTATTAGGTCTAAAATATCACTTTTTGCGTCCATCCTTCCTAAGTATGATATTTTTCTGATTATTGAGTCATGGCTCTCTGTTGCTGAAATATCCTCCTTTGACCGCTCTCTTCCTGCTGGCTACTCAGCTTTTCATAATTGTCGCCCTTTGAATGTATCTAATCCTACTAAATGCGCTGGCGGTGTTGTTTCTTTTGTCTATAATTCTAACATCATTAATGCCTATCTATGTAGTGTAGAAATTCCTATTAAGTCATTTGAATACATCTGTTGTAAAGTAATAGGTAAAACTACTCTGCCTGTATGTATTGTCAACATTTACCGTCTTAATTCTTTCTCTTCCTCAATTTTTCTTGATGAGTTTTCTTCTCTTATAGACACACTTCTTCCAATTTTTTCTTCTAGAATAGTGATTTGTGGTGACTTCAACCTTTGGGTTGATGCGCCTCATCTCAAGTCTTGATCTTCTATGTTTTTACAATTAATCGATTCATTAGGTCTTTGTAATCATATCTGCTGCCCTACTCATGTTCACGGCCACACACTTGATCTCCTCCTTTCTTTCTCCGATTCTACTATTCTTATTAGAGATCTCACTGTTTTTCCTATTGATTCCTTCATTTCTGATCACTCATTAGTTGAATTTTCTGCCCGCCTCCCTATCACTTACAAATCTCCCAAACTTATTAGTTTCTCGGATTATTGTAACGCTGATTTGGACTCTCTTTATGTCAATATGCATTTGTCTTTTGCTACTGAATGTTTCGTTCATATACCTCCTAATTCTCTCTTAGGATACTTTAACTCATCCCTCGATTCTCTCAAATCAACCTTTATTCCTATTAAAGTCTTTCGTTCCACTAATACTCGCTGTCCTTGGTATAACTCTGATATTAAAAATTCAAAAACCTCCCTTCGTCGGCTTGAGCGCCAATGGCGTCGTCTCAAGACTGACTCTTCCTGGCAATCTTTCTGTTCTGCCCGCCGTCATCATCATCTTCTTTGTGATTCCGCCAAAAAATCTTACTATAATTCTAAAATTTCTTCCTGTCTCAATTCTAAGAAACTTTGGAAGCTTTTTGACAGTATTTTAGGTAATTCCCGTAGTCTTGTTTTCCCAGATTCTGCTTCTGATCAGTTACCTTCCATATTTATGAATTTCTTCCAGTCTAAAATTGATAAGATTCGTTGCTTGTTCCCTGCTGCTCTACCATTATACTCTCCGCCCTTACCCTCCTCTGTTATTCACTCTTTTACTTTAGTTACCCTTTCTGACTGTAGAACTATTTTAAGGCATGTTAAAATCCATTCTTCATCTCTCGACCCCATTGATCTTTCCAGGATTCCTCACTCCATTGAATTGCTCCTTCCTTTCTTAGCTAATTTCATCAATGCTTCTTTCACTCTTGGGGAATTTCTTGCATCTAAAACTGCCAGTATTCTCCCTATACTTAAGAAATCTGGTCTGGATGCTAACACGCTTTCTAACTATCGACCAATCTCTAGAATTCCTTGGCTGTCTAAGGTTCTTGAAATGGCTGCCTACATACAGATATCCGAATATCTTGAATCTAACAATTTGTTTCTTGCTGAGCAGTCTGGCTTCCGGCACTTTCACTCTACTGAAACTTCTCTAATTTTTCTCTATGATTCTATTGTCAAATCTACTCTCTCTGGTAATGATGTTCTACTTATACAACTAGACTTCTCTGCCGCATTTGACACTGTTAATCATCTGCTTCTTATTGATACTCTGTTAGATTTAGGCATTAGCGGCACAGCTCTCTCTTTCTTTCGCTCTTATCTTTCTAATAGACTTCAGTTTGTTTCTACCTCTGCTGATTCTTGTAGTGAGGCTTGCCCACTAACTTGTGGTGTACCTCAAGGCTCTGTCTTAGGCCCTCTCCTCTTCAATATGTATCTTACCTCTGTAGGGAAAGTTCTTCGTCGTCACGATGTGTCCTTCCAAATATTCGCTGACGACATTCAAATCCTTCTCTCGTCTGAGTCTATTTCTCACTCTTCAGTTAGTACCATCCTATCTGATATAGAAAGATGGGCGTTCACTCGTCATCTCAAACTTAATCCTGATAAGACTAAGTATATTCTCTTTCCATCTTCTAATAGTACTACTTCTCTTAGTATACCTCTATCCTGCTCTGTACGTAGTCTTGGTATCATACTCGATAACTCTCTTTCTTTTGATCCACACATATCCGACATTATCAGGTGTTGTAACTATCAACTTAGGCGTATCTATTCCATTCGTAGATATATAACCATCTCTGCTGCCTTTAAGTTAGCTAACTCATTCATCTTTAGTAAAACTCAGTACTGCTGTTCTCTTCTACTATCTCTCAACCACCGCCAGCTTAGGAAACTTCAATGTATTATTAATAAAGCATGTCGTATGATATTTAATCTTCCTTCGGGTTCTCATGTATCTTCTTCTTTACAAAAACTTAGGTTACTTCCCATTAAGGCTCTTGTTGAGTATCGTATTTGTTTAATTATTCATTCAGCTCTTTATCTTCGTAAGCCTGCGTATCTGTTTGACCTTCTGTCTTATAAAACCTCATCTCTTTCTCTTAGGTCTTCTAACGATCCTTTTCTACTAGTTGAACCTTCCTTTCCTTCTAGGCATTCTCACTACAATCGTTGTTTCTCTATCTTAGGACCTCGTATCTACAATAGGCTTTCTCCCTCAATACGCTCAATCAAATCTCTATCTCTTTTCAAAAAACATACTAAAAATTTCTTTCTCACTAAGTCTTATTACTGTCTTAATAATATTGTATATATTAGTACTGAATATAAGGTCTGATTGTTTCCTAATTCTGTCTTCTATGTGTATGTGCTTCATGCGTGTGTTTTCTGTTCTTGTGTCTGTATGTTTCTCCATTGTATGCTGTATGTGTGTTGTTGTGTTGAGCTCTGTTATCTGTGTTTGTGTGTCTGTTGTGTTGTGTTCTCTGTCTATTTGTTTGAGTGTATGTCTTTGTGTGTCTGCTATGTTGTGTTTTCTGGTTTGTATTTGTGTGTCTATTTTGTTGTGATTTGTCAATCTGAGTGTATGTCGTTGTATGCCTGTTGTGTTGTCTTAATGTGTTGTATGTTGTGTTGTCTTCTGTGCTGTATGTCGGCTTTGCTATCTTATTCAATATGTATGTGTGTATGCGTGTGCATTTTTGTGTTTTTGAGTATGTAAACGTGAGTGTATGTTCGTGATTGTGCGTATATGTACTTGTCTATATGTCTTTTATATGTCTGTTTTGTGTGTGTGTATGGGTGTATGTATGTAGGTGAGTGTGTGTGTTCGTGATTGTGTATGTGTATGACTCTTGTGCTTGTGTGTGTGTGTGTGTTGTGTGTGTGTGTGTGTGAGTGTGTGTGTGAGCGCTTTTGAGACCCTCGGGTGAAAAGCGCGATATAAATGTCTTAATGTAATGTAATGTAATGTGTCAGTGTGTCAGTGTGTCAGTGTGTGTGCTAATGTGTGCCAGTGTGTGTGTTAATGTGTGTGTCAGTGTGTCAGTGTGTCAATGTGTCAGTGTGTCAGTGTGTCAGTGTGTTGGTCACCTGAATTTGATGCGATTGTCCAGTATATAGTGCATCCAGCAGTGGCAAAATTCCGTTATTACACGCCGTCCTATCTGATGTTGCGTGTCAGTGTCTAGCCTGGATACAGTGACCAATATCTCACCCAACACTCCCTCTTATCTCACACACACACACACACACACACACACACACACACACACACACACACACACACACACACACACACACACACACACACACACACACACACACACACACACATACACACATGAATAGAGGCAAATACACAAATAGAGACACACACACACACACATACACACACACACACACACACACATACACACATGAATAGAGGCAAATACACAAATAGAGACACACACACACACACATTTTTTGGTAATATATATTTGAACGATAAATGCTGCCATGTTTGTGTGTTTGTATGTTTATATGTGTATGTGTGTTTGTATGTTTATATGTGTATGTGTGTTTGTATATGTTGCAATGAAAAGCGAGTGTCAAAATATTTGAACACACTGACACACACACACACACACACACACACACAGACACGCAGTTACCTATGAAAGGTAGCACATAGTCGCTGGCTCGTGAGGTTATAATGGCTGGTTGCAGCCAGTAACGACGACCGGGAAATAATGAAGCCAGCGATGACAGCGCCGCCTGGCGACAACAAGCCGAAACTGACGAATAATCCACCGCCTCTGTGCTCTACACACAAACACAATTGAAACAAACAAGGAAGTGTTTAAAGTATATTCTACTGAATAATACCACTCACCTTTTTGCCTGAATGTGTATGCGTATGCGTATGCGAACATCTTAACAGTGTGGCATGATGAAAAAGCTTTCATTTTTATTATTAATTGTATATGTTATATATGTTAATGTATATTGTATGTTGAAAAGGGGCAGTACAAGCCTCCAGGCTTCTTATGCCCAGCCATCCTAACATTGCAAATTATCTGGTATTTTGTGAGTGAATGTTTGTGATATGTTGGGTTTGGCAAATATATGATGAATATGTTTAAACTGTATTTAATTAGAGGTAGTAAAATAGACGGTGTATTTATGCAGGCACCATTCAGCAATAGTCACGCGATATGAGCATTTATTATGAAGGAGAAGATAGATATTTCACGTTATGGCATGTATGAAAATTATTACTGAAATGAAGAGAAATCAAGGAAAGAGCGGATAGAGACAGCATTCAAACTAATTTAGACCCAATAGAGGACAGGGTGATAAGGTTGATGTTAAAATTGCACCCAGACCGGAGGTAGGCTGCCCAGTGGCTCCCTGGAGCTTTAAAAAATGTTTGAAATTGGAAAAAGATGTTGGAGGGAAATATTGTTTTTCTTATAATATTTTCAATATTTTACCGTTGCAGGCATACTTGTTTCTTGGTTTTTCGTGTGGTTCAATATGGCCATTTGAACATTTTGGGTTGCCGACTTCTGCCCCACACAAATGCAAGCCGATTTCGTAATCTACAGACAGCAAATTAGCAATTAGCCACGTGCAAACACTACCTGAAGAAGAGAAATCGACGCGTCTAGACGCTTAGCAGACTGCACTCGCATATGAGACAGTGAGGCGACACGCTCACCAACACTCACACCGTCCAATGGTGCACCACTCTACACACACACACACACACACACACACACACACACACACACACACACACACACACACACACACACACACACACACACACACACACACACACACACACACACACACAAACCAGCGTTTGTTCTAACCTAATGAAGAGCGTAAATATGTTAAAAAAGCTCGAGTATAGGGCACACGTATTTGGACCAATAAGAAATGGGCTTTTTCATATAGCTGTGTTTTTCAACGTGGGCCATGACATATTTTTGAGGGGACATAGGGCCAAATTATGAAAATGGGGGGGGGGGCACATTATTGAATCAGGGGCCGCCAAATATTTATGTTCAATCAATATATTCCTATATCTGAATATTTTCGATGTTGTTCATTTCAATCGTATAGGAGCCACACATACTTCTAGGAGGGGGCAATAACTGTTTCTGGGGGTCACAAGAACTCGCATTGTGTTCAAGGGGGTCATAGCAAGACAAATGTTGAGAACCACTGATGTAGCTATAACAAGAATCCGGGCTACGGTGCCAAAAATGACTGCTGATTTGAAGCACGGCAGAGGTTTGAGAACCACTGGCTCAACACACAATCGCGCCACCTGAAGCCGAGCGAACACGTGACAGAGACAGGGCAGGTCGGACAGTGTCAGTAGTAAATAGGCTGATGTACGCCATGTGGACACCAACTGGGCACCACGACACATCATCCACTCACGCATACTGTCAACTGCACAACAGCTGAACAAACAGACACACACACACACATACACACATAAATGCACAAACATACACACGAATACACACACACACACACATGAATACACAAACACACATAAATACACATAATCACACAAACATACACAAATACACACACACACAAACACACCCAGGACACATACACGGACACACGAATACACACACACACACACACATATAAATACACATAAACACACAAACATACACAAATACACACACACATACACAAATATACACACACACACACACACACACATATATATATATATATATATATATATCTATATATATAAAAGAGATCCTCTGTGTGTCTGTCTGTCTGTGTGTTTGTCTGTCCCACCCTCCTTGGTCCATTTTCAGCAAGCTGCTGCTCAATAACCACTTGGTGTACCCGCCAATAATTTATACCATTACGCTGGAAATTTCCTTGTCTACGCGATAGGATACATTTCAAATTTTAAAAATAAAACCAAAAAAAGTTATCGCGGTGAAAAGACAAAATGAACCCTGAAAAATGCGAAAATTTTGGTCAATATTCCTACATCTACTCCTCATAAACCAGAAATGGTACAGTAATACAGATTATACCACTGTGTAGAAAATTTTCTGTTCTACAAGATAGGTTATAATTCATATCCAAAAATAGAACATAAAAGATGTAAACATGACAAAATTTCAATCTATATTCAAAATTATATTTAAACTCCACGCGTCCGATTTTCTATACTTTTTTCTCTATTTATCAAAAACTAATTATCACACATCTAAATAAATAATACCATCATGCTGGGAATTTTGTTTGCTACAACACGGTATAATTTTTAAGTTTTCAAAGTGTATTAAAAAAAAGTTACGGCGGTGTGAAGTGTAAATGACAAAGTCAAAAAGGCATAATTATCGCACAAAAACGTGAATATTTTGGTCAATATTCCCCTATCTATTCCTCATAAACCAGCAATGGTACAGCTATAAAAATTATACTATTGTGTAGATAATTTTGTGTTCTACAAGAAAAGTTATAATTTATACCCACAAATGATACAAAAAATGTGTAAAATTGGCAAAATTGTCAAATACATCCAAAATTACACTTGATCACCGGGCGCCTAAATTAATTCATTTTTCTACCTATTTCTCAGGAACTATTTGTCACACATTAAAATAAATTATATCATCGTGCTGGAAATTGTATTTTTTTAAATGCGGTATAATTCTTAATTTTCCAAAGTGTATCTGAAGGAAGTGACGGCGGTGTAAAGTCAAAAGGACATATTGCCAATTTGACAGCTATTATGCGCACTTGCGATTACACAGGAATATACTACTGTGTAGAGAATTTTGTGTTCTACAAGAAAAGGTGTAATTTATACCCACAAATGATACAAAAAACGTGTAAAATTGGCAAAATTCTCAAATACATCCAAAATTACACTTGAACACCGGGTGACTACAATTTATTCATTTTTATACCCATTTCTCAGGAACTATTTGTCATACATTAAAATTAATTATACCATCGTGCTAGAAATTTTGTTTCCTACAGTACGGTATAATTATTAATTTTCCAAAGTGTATCTAAAGGAAGTTACGCCGGTGTAAAGTCAAAATGTCATGTTGCCAATTTGACAGCTATTATGCGTACTTGCGATTACACATGAATATACACTGATTAAATTTCACTGAAGTCCAATCACAATTTACGCACTTGCGATTACACAGGAATATATTACTGTGTAGAGAATTTTGTGTTCTACAAGATAAGCTATAATTTATACCCACAAATGATACAAAAAACGTGTAAAATTGGCAAAATTCTCAAATACATCCAAAATTACACTTGAACACCGGGCGACTAAAATCAATTCATTTTTCTACTATTTCTCAGTAACTATTTGTTACACATAAAAATAAATTATACCATCGTTCTAGAAATCTTTTCTTCTACAATACGGTATAATTTGTAATTTTCCAAAGGGTATCTGAAGGAAGTTACGGCGGTGTAAATTCAAAAGGACATATTGCCAATTTGACAGCTATTATGCGCACTTGCGATTACACAGGAATATACACCGATTAAATTTCACTGAAGCCCAATCACAATTAAGAATGCATCATATTATCTCCAAGCATGGATGGTGTGGCTTTATTGCGTACAGTTTAATTAATGCTACACTCTACTGAATATAAAGGCTTTATTGTCCTCAATAACGTTCCGCACGACGGGCGGGTAAAATGCTATTGGGAACAAAGTAAACTACTGAATTTAACTGTGTAATTTAATTGGTTTAATTTCAAGTTGCATAAGCATAAGTTGCATAAGGATATGGGTTGCAATATCATGTAATGCCAACTTATGCTGTTTTAGCGGAAGCATTAACCTGGAATTATAGAGATGACAGAAGGTTGCATTGTTTTGATAGTGTTGTGGAAAAACATGTTTTCTAAATTGAAACATAAATTTCACATTTAGACTTTTAGATTAGCTATAACTTTCCTGTGGGTTTGTTTTTCTTTTTCAATTTGCACTAATTTTTATATGAATTGAATATTAATTATATTTTATGAACTGTTCCGCACGACGGGCGAATTAAATGTATCTATAAAGAGTGGGTTTAAATGATAGCGAGGTATATGATATTTTGCTAGCAGTAAATATTCTAGCGATAAAAGTAGAATAGCTCTTAAGCAAATGATTTTGGAGAATGATGTGAACCTTTAAATATATTTTGCGATCTGATGATATATGTATTAGGAATAATACGTAGCAGAATATAGATTGCATAATATAATATCGGCTGTAATATCAAGGGCTGCATTATCGATGTAATCCAAAAAATAACAACTGTATGAATATGATGCATTAGTGGAAGCATTAACCGGGAATTATGAGATAATATGATAATGGTGTAAAATTATATCGCATTATGCAACAAATGTGAATTTAGCTACCTTACAGTTTGGTCCCGATACTATATTGGCGGGTTGAGAGAAAAGTATTGGTGGGCCGCGTGTTTGGGACCCCTGGGGTAGATAATCTCAGTCTTCTGATTACAAATTATGATCGCATCAGTATATTTTGTGATCACAAACTAATAAGTTAAATCACCTCAGACTAGGCTTAGAGCGGTCAAGATTGGATGGTTGGGCTGGGTTGGCTAGGTTTGACTCAGGTTATATTGGGTTTTAATGATAGCGGAAAATATATAAATTGTAAAAATAAATATTATAGCGGTAAAAGTGAAATAGTACTTAAGCAAATGATATTGGGGAATGATGTTAAGTAATAAATATAGTTTGGAAACATTCTGATGAAAAGATTTCATCATCTTTCATTGTTTGTTTCGTGTTTGTGTTCTGAATTATACCACACGACGGGCAGATTTATATATCAGGCGGGTTGAGGGATAATATTTGTCAAAATAAGAACAAAAATATTCACATTTAGACTTTTCTATTGGTTAAGATATTTATAGGTTACATTTTTTGCTTTTCAATTTGTATTCATTATATTTTATGGATTTGATATGAATTTTATTGTATGAATTGTTCCGCACGACGGGTGGGTTTAAAAAAGTGTTTTTAGATCATTTTTTCAAATGGTTCATTTAAAAAAAGGTTTTTTTTTTAAAATAAAAATGTTCCGCGGGCAGCAACTATAGACAATAGAACGTTCAATTTACCCTGTAGAATTAATCCATACACAAAACCAATGGATTTGACTTCAAGATGCAGAACGGATCGTGTTCGAGTTCTGAATTATTCAGCACGACGGGCGGGTTTAATAATGACTCAGGCGGACTGAGGGGAAATATTGTGTCGAAATAAAAATAATTAAACTTATAATTTTCAATTGATTAATATTTTTATGAGTGTACCCTATTTCATTTTTATTTTTCCATATTTTTTTACGAATTGAATATGAATTTCATGTTATGAATTGCTCCGCACAACGGGCGGGTTTTAATGCTATATATATACATAAAGAAGAAATTATCTGTCTGTCTGTGTATGTATGCTTGAATATGAGGTGACATAATTGCGCTGGTTCATGGTTCGCTGGTTCAATGATCAGGGGCTTCAAACGCAAACGAAGCGATGGCTCATTTTTATGCAATAAAAATGTCCCGCGAGTAGCAATAAAACGTTCAATTTCACCGTATAGAATGAATTCATATACAAAACTAATGGATTTGACTTCAAGAACCAGAACGGATGGTGTTCGAGTTCTGAATTATTCCTCACGTCGGGCGGGTTTAAATATGAGGCGGGTTGAGTGAAAATATTTTGTCAAAATAAAATTAAAAATAATGAAATTTAGACTTTTTAATTGATTAAGGTCTTCATGAGTTTGCCTTATTTATTTTTAGTTTGCAATATTTTTATGAATTGTTCCGCACAACGGGCGGGTTTTAATGCGGTTTTAATGCTATATATACATAAAGAAGAAATTATCTGTCTGTCTATGTATGTATGCTTGAATATGAGGTGACATAATTGCGCTGGTTCATGGTTCGCTGGTTCAATGATCAGGGGCTTCAAACGCAAACGAAGCGATGGCTCATTTTTATGAAATAAAAATGTCCCGCGGGCAGTTATTCATGTTATGAATTGCTCCGCACAACGGGCGGGTTTTAATGCTATATATACATAAAGAAGAAATTATCTGTCTGTCTGTGTATGTATGCTTGAATATGAGGTGACATAATTGCGCTGGCTCATGGTTCGCTGGTTCAATGATCAGGGGCTTCAAACGCAAACGAAGCGATGGCTCATTTTTATGCAATAAAAATGTCCCGCGAGTAGCAATAAAACGTTCAATTTCACCGTATAGAATGAATTCATATACAAAACTAATGGATTTGACTTCAAGAACCAGAACGGATGGTGTTCGAGTTCTGAATTATTCCTCACGTCGGGCGGGTTTAAATATGAGGCGGGTTGAGTGAAAATATTTTGTCAAAATAAAATTAAAAATAATGAAATTTAGACTTTTTAATTGATTAAGGTCTTCATGAGTTTGCCTTATTGATTTTTAATTTGCAATATTTTTATGAATTGTTCCGCACAACGGGCGGGTTTTAATGCTAGTATATATATAAATACACATAAGCACACAAACACACACAGAACACACACGGATACACGAATATACACAAGCACACACAAACATAAACACACAAACATACACAAATACACACAAATAAATACACGCTTTTCACTTTTGCTCTACGAGGATGTCGAATAAATTGACTGTTTGCCAAAAAAACATAAACACACATAAGCCGACACAAATATATAGATACACACACACACACACACACAGACATACACACACACACACACACACACACACACACACACACACACATGGTCCGATGCAATCTGTACGTAAGTTAATGACGAAACCGAGGACACAACCAACAATGATATTATTGTGTGTGTGTGTGTCCATTGTGTTGTGATTTGTCAATCTGAGTGTATGTCGTTGTATGCTTGCTGTGTTGTCGTAATGTGTTGTATGTTGTGTTGTCTTCTGTGCTGTATGTCTGCTGTACTATCTTATTCAATATGTATGTGTGTGTGCGTGTGTATTTTTGTGTTTCTGAGTATGTAAATGTGAGTGTATGTTTGTGTTTGTGCGTATATGTACTTGTATGTTTTGTGTGTGTGTGTCTGTGTGTGTGTGTGTGTGTGTGTGTGTGTGTGTGTGTGTGTGTGTGTGTGTGTGTGTGTGTGTGTAGGTGAGTGTGTGTGTTCGTGATTGTGTATGTGTATGACTCTTGTGCTTGTGTGTGTGTGTGTGAGCGCTTTTGAGACCCTCGGGTGAAAAGCGCGATATAAATGTCTTAATGTAATGTATTGTAATGTGTGTGTGTGTGTATGTCTGTGTGTGTGTGTGTGTGTGTGTATGTGTGTATGTCTGTGTGTGTGTCAGTGTCTGTTTGTGTGTGTGTGTGTTCGAACTAGGAAACCTTTTTTACACCGACATACATTCCGTGCAAATATGTCTTGCTTGTGATTTAGTGTGTGTGTGTGTGTCAGTGTGTGTGTGTGTGCGTGTGTGTGTCAGTGTGTGTGTGTCAGTGTGTGTGTGTGTGTCAACTACAGAAAGTCTTGCAGACACAGTTGGGTGAGAATGGTGCAGGACAGCGCCGAGTTCACGGCCGGCTCATCATCGGTCCCGTGACCGGAGCTGTCAGGCAGCAGTAGCAGTATGCGCAGCTGATCCACAAACACTTGGTTCAACTGCTGTACACCACATAAGCTCGTCTCACAATAACTCACGCCTAACACACACACACACACACACACACACACACATATATATATATATATATATATATATATATATATATATATATATATATATATATATATTTGAAGTTTTCGACATATATGAAGAAAGAAAAGAAAACACAAATGACTGCCACTCTTTGTCAAACGTCAAACCATAAACAGATCAGTGATCACTGATCTGTTTATAGTCACTGACGAAGGTCTCAAGACCGAAACGTTTGACAAAGAGTGGCAGTCATTTGTGTTTTCTTTTCTTTCTTCATATATATACTAGCATTAAAACCCGCCCGTTGTGCGGAACAATTCTTAAAATGAAATTCATGTTTAATTCATACAAAATATAGAAAAATTAAATATGAAAAAGGGCACACTCATAAAATTGTAATAAATTGAAAAGTCTAAGTTTAATCATTTTTTCTTTTCTTTGACAAAATATTTTCCCTCAATCCGCCTCATATTTAAACCCGCCCGACGCGCGGAATAATTCAGAACTCGAACGCGATCCGTTCTGGATCTTGAAGTCAAATCCGTTAGTTTTGTATATGAATTCATTCTATACGGTTAAATTGAACGTCCTGTTGTCTATAGTTGCTACCCGCGGGACATTTTTATTGCATACACATGATCCATCGCTTCGTTTACGTTTGAAGCCCCTGATCTATACCATTGAGCCCGCGCAATTATGCCGCCTCATATTCAAGCATACATATATATATATATATATATATATATATATAGATTTGAACCCACCCGTCGTGCGGAACAATTCATAAAGTAAAATTCATATTCAATCCATAAAATAAACTGAATACAAATAAAAAAGCAACTGTAAATAAAATATAACCTGTATATACGTTCACCAATGAAAAACTCTAAATCTGAATATTTTTATTTTAAATTTGACAAAATATTATCCCTCAATCCGCCTCATATATGAACCTGCCCGTCGTGCGGAATAATTTAGAACACAACCACGTAACAAACAATGAATATGCTAGCATGTAAACCCGCCCGTCGTGCGGAACAATTCATACTATTAAATTTGTATTCAATTCATAAGATAAAAGGAATATGAATTAAAAATGAATGGAGTAAACCCATATAAAGTCTAAATTTCTATATTTTTATATTATTTTTACAAAATAGTTTGCCTAAATCGCCTCATATTTAGACCTGCCCGTCGTGCTGAATAATTCAGAACTCAGACTCAAAACAATGAAAAGTGACTAAACTTTTGTATCATAATGTTTTCAAAATATATGTATAACTTAAAATCACCATCTAGCATCAAAACCCGCCCGTTGTGCAGAACAATAAATAAAGTAAAATAAATATTGAATTAATAAAACACGATTAGAAATTAAAAAAGAAAAAGTAAACCCATAAAAAGTCTTAAACAATAGAAAAGTCTAAATATGAATGTTTTATTTTAGATGTGGCAAAATGTTTTCCCTCAAACAGCCTCGTATTTAAACCCGCCCGTCGTGCGGAGCTATTAATAAAATATAATGAATCAAAAAGCAAAAAGCTTATCCAATAGGAAAATATTAATGTGTCAACTCTTAATTTAATTATTGACGAAGTTTTTTCCCTTAACACTGCTCAAATTCACACCCGTCCTTCGTGTGTAGTAATTCAGAAGTGTAATACTATCAAAACAATGAGATTTCTGTCATCTCTATAATTCCAGATTAATGCTTCCGCTAAAACAGCATATGCATATAGTTGGCATAGCATGATATTACAACCCATATCCTTATGCAACTTAAGCGTATACAGCTTGAAATAAAACCAATTAAATTACACAGTAAAATTCAGTAGCTTACTTTGTTCCCAGTAGCATTTTACCCGCCCGTCGTGCGGAACAATTCATGTGTAAATATTGAGGACAATAAAGCCTTTATATTCAGTATAGTGTAGAATTAATTAAACTGTACGCAATAAAACCACACCATCCATGCTTGGAGCTAATATGATACATTCTTAATTGTGATTGGGCTTCAGTGAAATTTAATCGGTGTATATTCCTGTGAAATCGCAAGTGCGCATAATAGCTGTCAAATTGGCAATATGTCCTTTTGAATTTACACCGCCGTAACTTCCTTCAGATACACTTTGGAAAATTACAAATTATACTGCATTGTAGAAAACAAAATTTCCAGCACGATGGTATAACTTATTTTTATGTGTAGCAAATAGTTACTGGAAATTAGTAGAAAAATGAATTTATTTTAGTCGCCCGGTGTTCAAGTGTAATTTTGGATGTATTTGAGAATTTTGCCAATTTTACACGATTTTTGTATCATTTGTGGGTATAAATTATAGCTTATTTTGTAGAACACAAAATTATCTACACAGTAGTATATTCCTGTGTAATCGCAAGTGCCCATAATAGCTGTCAAATTGGCAATATGTCCTTTTGACTTTACACCGCCGTAACTTCCTTCAGATACTTTTTGGAAAATTACAAATTATACCGTATTGTAGAAATCAAGATTTCTAGCACGATGGTATAATTTTTTATTATTTATAACAAATAGTTCCTGAGAAATAGTAGAAAAATGAATTAATTTTAGTCGCCCGGTGTTCAAGTGTAATTTTGGATGTATTTGAGAATGTTGCCAATTTTACACGTTTTTTGTATCATTTATGGGTATAAACTATAGCTTATCTTGTAGAACACAAAATTATCTACACAGTAGTATATTCCTGTGTAATCGCAAGTGCGCATAATTGGTTTTATTTTTAAAATTAAAAATTTAGCCTACAGTGTAGACAAAAAAATTTCCAACATGATGGTATAAATTTTTAGCGGGTACGCCAAGTGATGGCCGAGTAGCAGCTGATGGAAAATGGACCAAGAAGGGTGGGACAGACAGACACACACACACACACACACACAGGCACACAGAGGATCTCTTTTATATATATAGCACGACGGGCATGTATGAATATGAGGCGGTTTAGGCAAACTATTTTGTGAAATTTTTTATGAAAATATAGAAATTTAGACTTTTTTATGGGTTTGCCCCACTCTTTTTTAATTCATATTCCTTTTCTCTTATGAATTGAATGCAAATTTAATTGTATTAATTGTTTCGCACGACGGGCGGGCTTACATGCTAGAATTTTATTGTTTGTTTCGTGTTTGTTTACATCCATGCTCCTCGTCGTTCTCTTAAAATCCTACAACGCGTCATTAATCAATCTTGTCGTTTTGTCCTTCATCCTGTTCCTTGTCGTCACACTTCTCAATTTCTTTTTCAATTTCGCTGGCTCCCTATTATTCCACGTATTCACTTTCGCCTGTGCTGTCTGATATATAAGCTTCTCCACGATCCTCATCAGCCATCCTATCTCCGCCTTCTCCTCACTCCTTGCCTCACTACTTCCCGAATTCCTCTTCCCCTTGTATGCCCTCGTGCTGTAAATGAATCTCCTTGGTCCTCCAAATCATTCTTTTTTTCCGCCCCTCGCCTTTACAATTCCATCCCAGTTCACATTACTTCTTCTCTTTCCTACAATTCTTTCCGCTCCAAGCTCTCCAAACACTTTTTTGACCTCTCTTTTGACCCAGTCTCCCACACTCTCACACCTTTTGCATCACTATAACATGTTACTTTAGCCTGTTCTTACTCGTATTCCTTCTCTCATTTGCATGCTTACTATATCTACGCTATGACTATATTCTCCCGAGTTGTGTTTGCTGTGTTGTGTTGTCATTGTGTTTCAGTCGTGTTGTCTTGTCCGTCATGTCCGTCTGCTTTGTATGTTTTGCCCATATTTTGTCTCTATATTTATTGTCATTTATTGCATATTTGTAGTTTACTTCTTTTGCATCTGTCCTGTTATTTGTATTCCGTGTTCCCAACTGTTATAATCGTGTCGCGCCCGAGCCCTTCGGTGCGCTATAACAAATACATGTTGTTGTTGTTGTTTTGTGTTCTGAATTATTTCGCACAATGGGTGGGTTTATATATGAGGCGGGTTGAGGGAAAATATTATGTCAAAATAAAAATAAATATATTCACACTTGGACTTTTCTATTGAGTAAGACACTTAAGAGTTTTCATTTTCTTTTTTAATTTGGAATATTTTTTATTAATATCAATTTTTATAAATATTAATTCCATTTTATGAATTCCTCCGCACAACGGGCGGGTTTTAATGCTATTATATATATATATATATATATATATATATATATATATATATATATATATATATATATATATATGATGTTGGTGTAGCCAGGCAGTAAATTTTCGCGCTTGCAAACGAGATTAAACTGGATTGCTATTTCATATTTAGCAATTTTCTTTTTGGTCGATTCCATGTCTCTAGCCAATTTCTGATCGCTTCTATTCAGACAACTCAACAACTTCCCTATATTTCGTAACGTTTCGGAGTTACCAGATTCCATCATCAGACACAAATCACATGAGAACACAATAACAACGCAAATATCAACACACAATCACTACAACATTCAAACAATAATTCACATGCTATTTATGTCAGCAACCAGGTGTCACTCCTAGGTGTCATTGTCTGGTAGGTGTGAAAGTGGTGTTGGCTGGCTGTCGCAGGGGCGCGTCGAGTTTCGCTCCAACGGGAGGGCTCGGTGAGTTGGTAGAATATCGTTTTCTTCGAGCTGTATATTCAGCGTCGGCTTCAGCTGGGTGATATATACCGCCTCTAACATGCGCAATCGCCGTGCGTCGTTTTCGCGGGCCAAAACCTGTGTTCCTTCGACGATGTCTTGACGTGTGATTTTTCTGTCATGCGCCGAACTGAAATGCCTCTTGATTGCACCGTTGTTGAGGTGGCAAGTCAGCCGCCGCGACAGCGTCGTCGTCGTCATACCAATATATGTGTGAGGTCCACACCCCTCGACGTTGCATTGAAATTGGTACACGACGTGATGCTGCTGCAGCTGCGCGGGCTTGTCACTCTCCGGCTTGTTTCGAACAACCAAGTTTGCTGTTTTTTGTGTGTTGTAATAAATAACAAGTTTTACTCGAGTATTGTCGTCACAGGCTGTCACATTTTTGGTCACAATATCTCTCATCACACGCTCGTCCGCTCTGTGTGCTGTCGACATAATGTTTTTGTAGTATAATTGTATACATTTATCGTTTGGACTGGTCGACACGTCCGTCTTGAAATGTTTGTTCAACGTCTCAGATATGACGTCTGATATGTCCTTGTTGCAATATCCATTGTTCACCAAAACTTGTGTGATTCGCTCGAGCTCGTTGTGCGTCGATTTCCATGATGAATAATGCGTCAGGGCACGTCGGACGTACGCAGAAATCGTGGAGCGTAAGTATCTTTTCGCACACTCGTTCTGACCATTCAGGCACAAACCTGCGTTGCTGGATTTGGTGTAAACACTGGTTATTGTTTGTCCACCGTTCAACTCAACTAGCACATCGAGGAATGCCAAACGATCATTCTGCGCACATTCTTTGGTGAGTTTAAGTGATGTTTCACTTTCAAGTGCCAATTGCAGGTGTTCAATTTCATTCGGTGATGTGACTCTGATAAATATGTCATCAACATACCGACAGTATATTGCCGGCTATATATATATATATATATATAGCTGATTTTAACACGTATATTTATGGGGATGCCTAAAAGACACAGTTCACGCACTGAAGCCTGCAGCACTCAGTCAGTAGTTGAGTACAGGCATTCAACGTGAATGTACGAATAATTTAATTGTGTTTCGAGTCTACAGCAAAACGGACAGCAATTCGAGAACACACGCAAAATATAATAATATTTTCAAGCTCTTTTACATGTTGAAAAGTATTTATGATTAGAATGAACGCCCAGTTAACAATTATATATATATTGTGTATACTATTTAAAACATCGATGTATAATATATGTGAGTTGGCTTACATCGTATTTAATTAATGTACACTTGGGACAGCCAGGCTTTAAATCGGTTTTGTATCCAAGCAAATTCTGTTGAGTGTGAAAAGTTCAAAAACTGGAAAAGACCGCAATTTTACAAACAGTCCAATACATGCTTGCATGTTTCGTTTCACATGAATTAATTTGCAAAACATATTCATTCTTTTTTCGAAAGCGTCAAAGTTTCAAATTTGACATGTGTGGAATATTTTTTTGAAAATAGCCCAGAGCACTCTCTGCCAAAAACGGTCTAACCAAAAAATTAAGTAGACGTGCAGCTTTGTCTGGCCACAAACCAGATCCAAAGCTGCCTACCCCCAATTCGGCCTTGATATCCTAAACCAACTACACATTATGGACAGATTACATAAGAGGGTAAAGAAGAAGCAAAATGATGAAATAATTTGGGACCAGAAGATACATATAGCAAAAAGTTATAATGCTTTTATTGTCTAGTACCTCACACACAAACTCAACCCGACACAAACTCAACCCCAAGCTAGTGATCATTTTTGACGTAAAAGAGGAGGTACGCATTCTTCGTCCTCACGCTTGACTCGCTGATGAGGGACACGATGAGGCCAAACCCGCGGGATGAGGCTAAATCCGCGGGATGAGGCCGGCGGGGGGAGATGACTGTCTCTCTTCAATTTCTTTTGGTTCTTACTTCTTCGAAGATTTCTTTTGAAGATTGTTGTGAATGCGAGATGCGAGCTGCCGCCGACAAAACAAAAATCGGCAGCGTTTGGCGGAAAACGGGAACGACGGAAAATCCTTCGACAAACAAACAAAAAAAGTCCTCAAACAGACACAAATAACCTCAATTACCTTGAAAATGACCTCGGAGATCAACAAAACTAAGCCTATGACCTTCTTGCATCCATTTTACCCCTAGGGACCAAGTTTCATCAAAATCGGTCCAGTGGTTTAAGAGAAGATAGGGTAAACAGACACAAATGACCTCAATGACCTTAAAAATGACCTCAGAGTTCAACAAAACCTAGCCTATGACCTTCTTGCATCCATTTTACCCCTAGGGACCAAGTTTCATCAAAATCGGTCCAGTGGTTTAGAAGGAGATTGGGTAAACAGACACAAATGACCTCAATGACCTTGAAAATGACCTCGGAGGTCATCAAAACCTAGCCTATGACCTTCTTGCATCCATTTTACCGATAGGGACCAAGTTTCATCAAAATCGGTCCAGTGGCTTAGGAGGAGATATGGTAAACAGACACAAATGATCTCAATGACCTTGAAAATGACCTCGGAGGTCAACACAACCCAACCTATGACCTTCTTGCATCCATTTTACCCCTAGGCACCAAGTTTAATTAAAATCGGTCCAATGGTTTAGGAGGAGATAGGATACAAACAGACATTTGGAAAATTTGCAATCAGTGCAGGGCAAAAAAACCATCAATTCGGACCTTCGGGCCGAATTGGAAAATGCTGCAGTCGTTTCTGTTTGTCGTTTCTCGCAAACAGCGCGTGTTGCTCAACGGTAGAACGTCACAGGGGTCAGATGTAACCAGCCGAGTGCCGGAGGGATCCATACTGAGTCCGCTCCTGTTTGACATACTCGTCAATGACCTAGCAGTGAGCTTGGGAGACTCGGCGCTACTATACGCTGACGATATCATCAATTCTTCATTGTGTCGAGATGGCTACAGATGACCAGATTCTACAGTGTCTAATTGGCCGTTTTTGTACCTGCTGCGGTGAATGCGAGTTGAGACTTGACTCAATCAAATGTTGAAAGCTCAGCGTTACACTCAGAAAGCAGTTGTGCTCGTGCGAGTATAAAATTGGCGGTGAAATAGTACAGACGATTTGCGTGGTTCGTGTCCTGGGTGTCATGATGAATCTAATCTCACCGTCCTGGGTGTCATGATGAATCTAATCTCAACGTCCTGGGTGTCATGATGAATCTAATCTCACCGTCCTGGGTGTGATGATAAATCTAATCTCACCGTCCTGGGTGTCATGATGAACGATAAACTCGCCTTCGACCCACATGCTGAAACCATTACTCAGGTAATTGTGCGAGTAATTGGTTAGGTAATTGTGTGAGTGGTTGGTTAGGTAATTTTGCAGGTAATTGTTACCTAATAAATAAATAAATAAATAATAATAAATAACCCCTTACACAAAAATACCCAATTACTCCAAAAATACCCACCCGACCCAACGTTGAAGACCTCATTCAGCACAGTTTATTTCGACCTCTCTAGATAAGCCATGAACAAATCAACTGCGCTAATCACAATGTTTATCACATGCTAATCACAATGTAATCACCTTTTTGAGCACCAGAAACGAAACCAATTTGAAACCTCATTATTCCATGTGTGCCCTAAAGTGACTACAACAAAAAACAGCTGACATATAATATATTCATGTAAAATAGGTGTTTTCTGTATATATAAATGTGCTGTGTTTTTACACTACGCCAAAAAAGTTTCTATTTTTAGACGCGGTGGCTTGGAAATATCTGGAAAAAACATCAAAACAACTGTGTGTGGAAGTCATGTGCTTGGCACGTGAATTTTGCAAACTGCAGCTGCACACATGTGCCAAGCACATGACTTCCACACACAGTTGTTTTGATGTTTTTTCCAGGTATTTCCAAGCCACCGCGTCTAAAAATATAACCTTTTGTGGAACAACGCCAAAAAAGGTTCTATTTTTAGACGCGGTGGCTTGGAAATACCTGGAAAAAACATCAAAACAACTGTGTGTGGAAGTCATGTGCTTGGCACGTGAATTTTGCAAACTGCAGCTGCACACATGTGCCAAGCACATGACTTCCACACACAGTTGTTTTGATGTTTTTTCCAGGTATTTCCAAGCCACCGCGTCTAAAAATAGAACCTTTTGTGGCGTAGTGTAAAAACACAGCACATTTATATATACAGAAAACACCTATTTTACATGAATATATTATATGTCAGCTGTTTTTTGTTGTAGTCACTTTAGGGCACACATGGAATAATGAGGTTTCAAATTGGTTTCGTTTCTGGTGCTCAAAAAGGTATATAAACACGTTAATTAATATAAAAATAAATATAAAAAACAACCAAGGTCGTGCTCGAAAATGTTTTTGCTCAAACACAAGTTTTCATCGGCAAAGAGTTTCAGTAACAATTGCATCGCCAAATGGCTGCTGTAAATAATTGAGCGAAAACATTGTGATTAGCGCAGTTGGTTTGTTCATGGCTTAGACCCATAAAAAGTCTTAACCAATAGAAAAGTCTAAATGTGAATGTTTTTATTTTAGATGTGGCAAAATATTTTCCCTCGAACTGCCTCGTATTTAAACCCGCCCGTCGTGCGGAACTATAAATAGAATATAATGAATCAAAAAGCAAAAAGCTTATCCAATAGAAAAATATAAATTTGTAAATTATTGTTTTAATTATTTACGAAGTTTTTTCCCTCAACACTGCTCAAGTTCACACCCATCCTTCGTGTGTAGTAATACAGAAGTGTAACACTATCAAAACGATGAAACCTTCTGTCATCTCTATAATTCCGGATTTATGCGTCCGCTCAAACAGCATATTCATATAGTTGGCATTGCATGATATTACAACCCGTATCCTTATGCAACTTGATTAGTTAACTTTTTTCCCAGTAGTATTTTACCCGCCCGTCGGGCGAAACAATTCATGTGTAAATATTGAGGACAATAAAGCCTTTCTATTCAGTATAGTGTAGCATTAATTAAACTGTACCCAATAAAACCACACCATCCATGCTTGGAGCTAATATGATGCATTCTGAATTGCGATTGGGCTTCAGTGAAATTTAATCGGTGTATATTCCTGTGAAATCGCAAGTGCGCATAATAGCTGTCAAATTGGCAATATGTCCTTTTGACCTTACACCGCCGTAACTTCCTTCAGATACACTTTGGAAAATTAAAAATTATACTGCATTGTAGAAAACAAGATTTCCAGCACGATGGTATAATTGATTTTTATGTGTAACAAATAGTTACTGAGAAATAGTAGAAAAAATGAATTAATTTTAGTCGCACGGTGTTCAAGTGTAATTTTGGATGTATTTGAGAATTTTGCCAATTTTACACGTTTTTTGTATCATTTGTGGGTAGAAATTATAGCTTATCTTGTAGAACACAAAATTATCTACACAGTAGTATATTCCTGTGTAATCGCAAGTGCGCATAATAGCTGTCAAATTGGCAATATGTCCTTTTGACTTTACACCGCCGTAACTTCCTTCAGATACACTTTGGAAAATTACAATTTATACCGTATTGTAGAAAACAAGATTTCTAGCACGATGGTATAATTTATTTTAATGTGTAACAAATAGTTACTGAGAAATAGTAGAAAAATGAATTAATTTTAGACGCCCGGTGTTCAAGTGAAATTTTGGATGTATTTGAGAATTTTGCCAATTTTACACGTTTTTTGTATCATTTGTGGGTATAAATTATAACTTTTCTTGTAGAACACAAAATTATCTACACAATAGTATAATTTTTATAGCTGTACCACTGCTGGTTTATGAGGAATAGATAGCGGAATATTGACCAAAATATTCACTTTTTGTGTGCTAATTTTGCCTTTTTGACTTTGTCATTTACACTTCACACCGCCGTAACTTTTTTTTAATACACTTTGGAAAATTAAAACTTATACCGTGTTGTAGAAAACAAAATTACCAGCATGATGGTATTATTTATTTAGATGTGTGATAATTGGTTTTTGAGAAATAGAGAAAAAAGTATAGAAAATCGGACGCGTGGAGTTTAAATAAAATTTTGAATGTAGATTGAATTTTTTTCCATTTTACATGTTTTATATTTAATTTCTGGGTATAAATTATAATTCGTTGAGTAGAACAGAAAATTTTCTACACAGTGGTATAATTTGTATAGTTGTACCATTGCTGGTTTAGGAGAAGTAGTCTTCAGAAAATTGACCAAAATTTTCGCATTTTTCAGGGTTCATTTTGTCTTTTAACCGCTCTAACTTTTCTCGGTTTTATTTTTAAAATTAAAAATATTACCTACAGTGTAGACAAGAAAATTTCCAATGGTATGTATATGATGATGGTATGAATGATGATGATGATGATGAATGATGGTATGAATATGATGGTACCAATGATGGTATAAATTTTTAGCGGGTACGCCAAGTGATGGCCGAGTAGCAGCTCATAGAAAATGAACCAAGGAGGGTGGGACAAACACACACACACACACACACACACAGAGGATTTATTTTTTATATATAGATATATATATAAATATATATATATATATATATATATATATATATATATATATATATATATATATATATATATATATATATATATATATATATATATATTAATACGTCTATCTATATATAAAAGAGATCCTCTCTGTGTGTGTGTTTGTCTGTCCCACCCTTCTTGGTCCATTTTTCTGCCAGCTACTACTCGGCAACCACTTAGTTTACCCGCTAACAATTCATAGCATCATGTTGGAAATTTTCTTGTCTACACGATAGGCTAAATTTTAAATTATCAAAAATAAATAATCAAAAAGTTATAGCGGTGTAAAGACAAAATGAGCCCTGAAAAATGAGAAATTTCTGGTCAATATTCTGCCATCTACTCCTCATAAACCAGCAATGGCACAGCTATAAAAATAATACTATTGTATAGAGAATTTTGAGTTCTACAAGATAGGCTATAATTTATACCCAAAAATTATACACATATATTATAGATTGAATATGAATTATATTTTATGAATTGTTCCGCACGACGAGCGGGTTTTTAAATAGAAATGGGTAATAAATTTTTTGGTTCATTTTTTCAAATGGTTCAATTGAAGAAAGGTTAATTTTTGTTAAATAAAAATGTTCGCGGGAAGCAACTATATACAATAGAACGTTCAATTTAACCTGTAGAATTAATCCATACACAAAACCAATGGATCCAGAACAGATCGTGTTCGAGTTCTGAATTATTCCGCACGACGGGCGAGTTTAAATATGACTAAGGCGGACTGAGGGGATATAGTTGGTCAAAATAAGAATAATTAGACTTAGAATTTTCAATTCATTAATATTTTATGAGTGTACCCTATTTCTTTATTGTTGTGGCTGAATTGTGTCATTGGACGACATAGCTACACAGCTCAAATGTCGTTTGTAGCGAGAAAAAAAATGCAGATATATTTAAACCAGCAATTAGCACAGAACATGAAATAAAATAGTCTCGATCAAATCGACAATGCAGCCAAAATAATTCACTCCCAATACATCCACAACAGTGTGCGTCACTAAACACTAAACAAAACTAACGTCACTAAACTAAACACTAAACGTCACTAAACTAAACACTAAACGTCACTAAACTAAACGTCCTGTTTTACCCGTTTTCTGTGCAATTTCTGCTCCGTTTTAAACTACTACGTCATCATCGCAACAGCCAATCAAAGCCCAGCAAGGCGAAACACACAAGCACACCAACAACAAAAATAATCTAACATTGATCGTCAAGCCAAAACATCACATTCTAAATTTTCAATTCACATTACAATTGTATATAGAGGCTCCACTACTCTACGCAACAAAAACAGTTTTTGGAACCTGTCTTCATGGTTGTTTACTGTAGCTTTTGGAACTTGTGTGTGTGTGTGTGTGTGTGTGTGTGTGTGTGTGTGTGTGTGTGTGTGTGTGTGTTTCGTGTATGCACACACACTACACAGCAGACAATATGTGTCATAACTTATTCTTTCTTATAATGTTTTATCACACCTTGTCAATTTCATCCGGCATATAAATCGGCTTTTAAATCCGTCACAGACTTACCTCGCGACGGGCGGGCTTATATGCTAGTACACTATAAGATAGAAGTACATAAAACATACACACGCAATAATAAGCAGCTTATAAGAACTAGAACCAAAAAAGATTGAGATATTATGTGTGACATATAGATATTCTCTGTGCGCCTTATAGTGCAAATAAACGGTACACACAGACAGACAGACACACACACACACACACACACACACACACACACACACACACACACACACACACAGACAGACACACACACAGACAGACAGACAGACAGACAGACAGACAGACAGGTGACACGCCTTACTAACCACAAAGCGTGCCATATCTCTGCGTATTTCCAGCATCTTCACAGGAGCTGGCTGTTGTACTGTCTTGTGTCGTTGTTGATGTTGTTGTTGTTGTTGTTGTTGTTGTTGTTGTTGTGTGGTCGAGCAGAGAGTCGCGTGAAAGACGGAGGGCGCGCACTAAACGTCTACACACAGGCGTCGGCGACAAATACTGACGCACACGACTGATCAACGCCGTCAAACACACACCCAACTCGGCGAATTCGTCTACAAAACAGACACACACACACACACACACACACACACACACACACACACACACACACACACACACACACACACACACACACACACACACACACACACACACACACACACACACACACACACACACACACACACACACACACACACACACACACACACACACACACACACACACACACACACACACACACACACACACACACACACACACACACACACACACACACACACACACACACACACACACACACACACACACACACACACACACACACACACACACACACACACACACACACACACACACACACACACACACACACACACACACACACACACACACACACACACACACACACACACACACACACACACACACACACACACACACACACACACACACACACACACACACACACACACACACACACACACACACACACACACACACACACACACACACACACACACACACACACACACACACACACACACACACACACACACACACACACACACACACACACACACACACACACACACACACACACACACACACACACACACACACACACACACACACACACACACACACACACACACACACACACACACACACACACACACACACACACACACACACACACACACACACACACACACACACACACACACACACACACACACACACACACACACACACACACACACACACACACACACACACACACACACACACGACAGAAGATCAAACAGGGCAGTTTTCCTTATAGGAGCGTAGAAAGGTGGAATAGTTTAGAGAGCGAAGTAGTAGAAACGAGAACAATTAAATGGTTCAAGGAAAACCTAGATAAATCATGATTTGGAGACGGGACAGCTCGAGCGCAAGCTCATATCCCGTAATGCACAAATAGGTGAGCACACATACACACACATATATACACACGCATATACATACGCTCGTACAAATACACATACACATTAACATACTTATATCGCGCTTTTCACCCGAAGGTCTCAAAAGCGCTCACAAACACACACACACACACACACACACACACACACACACACACACACACATACACACACACACACTCAAGCACAAGAGTCATACACACACACATACGTACACACACACGCATATACATACACATACACATAAATACAACATACACACACACAAATAAACACAATACAAACACAAATACACGCACACACACACAAGCCCACGTTAACATCGACATGAAAGGAGCACTGAATTCGGAGGAAATTGGAAGATAGCAACAAAATCAAGGAGGACAAGGCCACAAGTGGACTCCGTGGTGTAGTGGTAGCACACCCGCCTCACAAGCAGGAGGTCCGTGTTTCGAATCCCGGCGGAGGAAAATTTCATTGGGCGAATTCTATAATCTAACAGCCCCTGTCCACCCAGCAGTAAATGATGATACCAGATATCAGTCATGTGTTGTGCCATGCATTCTGGGGAGGTGGCCCTCTCTAATACGTCTTCCGTTCTTGTGGCGCCATAGCGTGGAGAGGGTTGGTTCTGCGGTGGCAGCGAGCTGCACGGGACACACCTGTGTGTGTTCATAAGCTTCGGCTTCTCCCCGTGTAGCAGCTGTCACTTGAGGCTTTAACAACATACATTTTTTAGAAAAATGGAGATATAGAGAGAGAATATTAAGAAATACAGCTTTCCGTTGCGGTGTGCGGACACACGACACAACCCACTGGCCTATATAACTTATCGATATTAACACACAGATAGAGACAAAGAGCGGAGAAGAAGACAGAGACTGAACTTCAACTGGGTACGTAAATGGAGAGAGAAAGAGAATGGAAGAGAGAGAGAGAGGGGGAGAAAGAATAAGATAATATTCTACCGTTGAGTTCGTCATCAAGACGACAGAGCCACTCAGACGCCACCAGGCCAGACATGAGACAGAGAGCGGCTCCACCATTGACGCCACCACAGCGCCACAAATAGCGCGCTGCCAGAGTTTTTGTGCAGTGCAGCCAAAGAGCGCCACCGTAGAGAGACGCCAGCTGACGACGAGAAATGGCGCGTAAACTTTTCGGCTGAACATACAAACACACACACACACACACACTCATTATACACTCAAAATATATGCACGCATGTGCACACACACAAACACACGCACACATAGAAGCGTACACTAAGATACACACACACAGACACACACAGACACACACACACACACACACAGACACACACAGACACACACAAACACACGCACACATAGAAGCGTACACTAAGATACACACACACAGACACACACAGACACAGTGATTGAGAGGCAGCGAGGGAGATTGGTTGATTGATTATTGAGTTTTTGGGGTGCACCGGCCTCTAGGAAAATAATGTAATGGAGCGATGAAATAAATAAGCGTGAGGGTGAGTGATATGAATATGAAAGTCAGAAGAATAAAAATCAATAAAGCGCGCGAGACGCAGCGCGGGAGATGTTGATGCAAAATGACACTGGCCAGGTTTCAACGGCATCGCGCCCTGTGTACTCACCGAGTTGTATAATACAAGAGATGAGCTAAGCTCGAGCTGTCCTGTCTCCCAACCAACATTGGTCTAAGCTACGTTTAAATTCTTCCACACTGCTACATTGAATAACTTCCATATCTAGGTTATTCCCGGCATCTACAATCTTATTCGGGAAACTATACTTCTTGATATCACTAACTGGTCTTGTTTTTCTAAGGTTTTAGCGCGCGCGTGTGTGTGTGTATGTGAATGTGTGTGTGTGTGTGTGTGTATGTGTGTGTGTGTGTGTGTGTATGTGTGTGTGTGTGTGTGTGTGTGTGTGTGTGTGTGTGTGTGTGTGTGTGTGTCAGTGACAGTGGTGGCACTCACATTGCGCGTGGAGCGGTGCCGGCCGACGAGCGAGTCGTGTGCGGCGGCCGCCTCCATCAGACGATGCAGCCAGTCGGCCTCGCGCTCCACATGATACGCCAGCGAGCAGTGCGGTGCGACGGCCAGGCAGCGTGTGTCAGCTATAGTATCGGCGTCTTCGCTGTAGTAGCCGGATGTGGCCGAGCCGCCCGCCTGAACACGAATCTCGGGCACTAGCAGCGTGTGCCGGCCACGTGTGTCCCCCGGCGGCTGATTGACGGACTCTGACGTGCGGCGCCGTGCGGCGGACGACGTCGTGACAGTCGGTGTCGGTAGTGGTGTTGTCATGTGGATTTGTGCGTGCACGGTGAAGGCGAGAGCGGTGGCCCTGGAGGCGGCCAGCGACGCACACAGCTGCCGTACTCCGCCGCTCAGCACACGAACTTCAGTCAGACGCGCGGCCGTTGCCACCGCCGCGTCGGCAGACGAGACAGCCGTACAGCAGCTCCAGGCGAACGCCAGCGCATCGAGGACGGCCAGCAAAGAGTGCCAGTCGACCGACGCGACCACAACGCTGGCGGTCGCTGCTGAACACGCGGCCTCCACTAGAACGGCACACGAGCGGTGTGCTGATGCGTGCAGACACGCCAGTGCAGCGGCGGTTGCCTGCAGTCGGCGTGCTAGCAGCCAGCGTCGGTGATAGCAAACTGGCGCCACGGCCGCCACGGTCGACGGTGAAGAAAGACGCCGCTTTGATCGACACGACCTATGCATGTCGTCCAGGCGGGCGGTCGAGCCCATCACTTGATCCAACTGGTCGTACAGTGACGGCAACACAGCGACGACACTGCTTACTGAACGCGTGCACGTGCGTAGCGGCTGGGCGAGGCAGACGGTGGTGTTCAGCCGTCGCTGCAACTCCGCCGTCTCGCTGCTGATGGCGGACAGCTCGGCCAGCCGTTCTGATAGCTGATCGGGCGCCGCGCTGATGAAATGGCTCGGCAGCCATTGAAACATTACCGGCGCTTCTCACAAGCACGAGTCACGCAGCAAAGGTGCGGTGGCACGCGACGCGATAGCTATGTCGCTATTGTCGCACGATCAAACAAGCAGCTGTGGATAATTGATGAGTAGATAAAACAGCACAGAACTCGCACACAAACATTGCGAGTAGATGTTGCATGCGTCGCAAACAGCAGCGCGAAAGGGAACACCGTGAACGTGGGTCTTGAGAAAAACGTGTATCTTGAAGAGTAATTCAGAACACGTTTTCGCTCAAGATCTAGAAGTCAATGATTGAATTGTTGACGAAACACACAACCATCCGATATTGTTCCATTTCTATCCATGTCACAGAAAAACTTGCCTTTAATTCGCTCATAAGCAGTTGCACAAACAGAGCAACAAGCGAAATCGAAACAAAAACATTCAACCTATTTCCACATTCGAAAGTTTGCTCTCCACTTTAGGCATTGAAAAATGAAGAATAAGCAATAAAAATACTCACATTCGTATTCTTCGATTCCATTGGCTACAGTCCGTGTATGATTAAGTGCATGAAAGTTATCTTATCGCTGAAAAACTAATGAAAACACATACCAATACATCAGCCGATTTGTTTACAATAAAATCACAAAAACAAACAAAACCACATTGGTAATCGCTGCACCGTTTACGAAGCTTTGTCAGTGACAAAGCCATATTTTTTTCACAATGAGAACGAAATAGGCAGGGCTGGCTGATTTTTATCAAATTGATTTAAATCTATGATTTAAATCATGATTTAAATCAATTGATTTTCTTATAAAAATCAATGATCTAAATCAAATTCAGTTATTCAATTAATTTTACAAATATTGTGCGGTTTTAAGGTATAGTGATACCTTACCGGGGGTGGCTTATTCAAATCAGGCTGGTCTAAATGGTTTAAATCAACCAATTTGTTATCAGTGACACAAATCAAACAATGTTAGTGGATAGTTCAGAATCTACATTAGTGCTGTTCACCGGATTTTACATTTATGTAAAATCTGCGAAAAATTGCATTTGCATTTTTCTAATAGGTACGTAATTTTTTTACACATATCACTTGATGGCTTCACATAATTAATTCATTTAAATGTGTCAGTAAAATTGCGGAACAGTTTCCTTCTTGATATAAATTTTAGTATTTATAACATTTGCTAATAGCTTGATGCAATGCTTAATCACATTGGTAAGGTAAAAGCTGAACACTAAAGTATGCACATTTCATTCAAAACATGAAAAACATCATGACAAATGTGGACAAGACACGTCATTTTGTGTGGAGTTCGCGTATCCCGATTCATAGCCTTAAAAAAAATACTAACTTGGCAGACTTCTCTATTCCTAAGCGGTTCCTCACTTTGGAGTGGACCAGCCCATAGGAAGAGAACACTCTCTCCACTCCGGAGGACGAGGCAACTGCTGCCAGTAATTGCTGTAACCAAAATAGGTAGATGAGTGATTTTCACAGGAACGCCTATTTATGGCACACTCAACATTTGTAGTACATATCGCAGAAAAATATTTAATAGATTTGAAGCTATGAGCTGTCCAGTTTTCTGGACGCTGGGCACCTAACAGTAACATGATCAGATTATATGAGAAGAAAACACTTTCATTATATATGATCCGTTTTATTACTAGTTTTAGGTCTTGCACAATATCAACATTCGAGAAGATGTCAACAGGTGGTTCATTCCATCATTATATGCTCAACGATTGATCTGAGTTTGTAGAGACCATCACTTCTATCAATTCACAATCATTGAAATACAACTTGTGCAAAATATTTTCCAACTCATTGTGTCTGATTGCATCCTTCAAAATACCAGGACTCAGAGCCAATGCAAGTTCTTATGCCCACCCTCGAAGGCAATAATTTTGACCCCCATTACCAGTGGAGGCACCATAATTTTTCCGATGGGGGGGGGGGGGGGCTGGAGCTAGGAATCGCGCAATAGAAACGGCGTCAGTATTATAGCGCTACTGGTTAACTTCGCCAAAAGCAACACAGATGCTGTAGTTTCAGTTATATATTACCATACATTAACAGTACATAACAACACATAACAACACATCATAAAATCATGTACAATACAGAACATACAAGTGCAATATACAGGTAATACAATCAATCAATACGCGCAGCTATACAAACAAGTAAAAATAGGCCACACTGTACATACGCGCAGCGAGCAACAATGTTGCGTAAGCCCAGTGCACACAAGTAAAATAACGTGCAACTATAAAATGTAGAAATGGGCGACAATCCCAGACAGAGGTGTATTCACTCTCTGAAAAGGGCCACGGGCTAATATCTAAAGCAATGCTAGTGATATTAGCCTTAGCGGGCGAACAACGAGTGAGCGAACAGTAGGAATACCCACTTCACTCTAGCGTTGTGCGAGACCCGAGTGACAGAATACACCAAACTACCGAGACACAGAGAGTAGCTCTGCCAGACCCGAAATGTTCAGCGTATCTGCCACTGATGCGAAACACAGGTGCCTTTTTATACGTACACACATGACGTATAATCGCGTGGTTCTAGAACATTCTCGAACCGACGCGCATACCAAATATACGGTATGACTCCGCTCTGTGCTTGCAAACGCTGTTGCTAAGTGCGTGTGCAAATGTCATCATTCTCAGATAGCCTAAATTTAGCAACTAAATATAGCACGACTAAATACAGTACATCGAAATATGAATCACGCAAAATCATTGATCAACGAAAATACGGCAACGCAAAGTTATTGAAGTATGCACATCGAATCATGAAAAATAGAATTAAAAGAAAACACAAAAGTATATAGAGGTGTACGCCACAGTATTCCAACAGCGTTTCCCAAGGAGTATTCCGACAGTGGTTCCCAAGGAGTATTCCGACAGTGGTTCCCAAGGAGTATTCCGACAGTGGTTCCCAAGGAGTATTCCGACAGTGGTTCCCAAGGAGGTTTCCAACAGCGGTTCCTTCAGCACCTTTGAGAAACGCTGTTCATTACTTTTCATTCTCAGTAATTTGAGACTTGATACACTTTTTTGATTATATAAAATATTAATTAGCCTAGTTCAATAGGCAAATATTTCGCTAGTTAGTCGCCATGTATTAACACTGTACATACATAACGCCAAGACAGATACATTCAACAGTTGAAAACAAATCAAAACGATGCCAAAAATAACAGTTAATTAATCGTCAAGCTATCAGTGAAAAAAACACAAATCAAAACGGCAGTAGAGTGAGCAGTAAACAAACAACGCCTTCTAAAAATATTCTTAATCAAATTCCAATAGTGACTTCACATAAACCTCATCGCTCGGGCGCGCGGAAATTTGAAGAAACAAACGACCCCATAGCAAATGGGAAAAACACACACATACATACAGGTAGAAAATACAGGAAACAAGTGATGAAAATCGTTAAAATTGTCATTTTGTCTTCAAATAAAATCGCAAAAAAAAATTTTGCAAGTGGTAATTAACAAACAAAAACACAAACAACAAATACACACGTAACAAAGTTTCAGACACACACACACACACACTAATACACACACATGTAACAAAGTTTCAGACACATACACACACATTGCATATACATATGTATTATGGCGCAGTGCATACGCTCACATGATGCTGTGTGTAAGCACATGACATCGTGCGTACACATTGCAACGCACAAAAATATAATCTCTGCTTGCAACGATGCACGCTACAAGCTTGCATGTGTGTGTGTGCTTGTGTGGCCAAAAAAACATACTGTGGTGGCGCCACTCTCCTCCTGATCAATCCGCTCAGATCCGGTTGATACCAGTTTGTGTGTGTGTGTGTGTGTGTGTGTCTGTGGCCAAAACAACACACACACACACAAACTGGTATAAACCGGATCTGAGCGGATTGATCGGGAGAGTGGCGCCACCAAAGCTGTCGCGCCACCAGTGGTGGCGGGCGACGGCGCCACCAGCACTCGCGAGCTCTGCAACACGCCGTCGAGTTGCAGTTGCAAGGCGCGATGCAAGTTCACTTCGATCCATCACGGCGTGTCTTTGATGCTGTGTCGACGATAGTCCCCATCCCTTGACGAAGCTCAGTCGCAAAATACACAGCCGTCGCAGATCGTCGACGCCGACGCCGACACGATTTATTCATACTTATTGATATTTCTTTTCTATTAAATATATATTTATTGTCTATTTAGTAATTTGTATTGTTATTTGTTGGATTGATACTATGGAGTAAAATAGGATTGATCGTTGTTTAATTAATTATATATTTATTCATTTGTTCTCTATTGAATCAAATGTATTGTTCGTTGTTGTTATGTAGTGAATCATATTTTATATATCTGTTGGTTGTCATTTATTAAGGAGTGTGGGTGGAGTGAAATTATGCGGTGTTATCGGACTAATTGTTTCTCTCTCTAGAATTCTTTACTTTTCGAACTCTCTTTCTCTCTATATCTTTGGGACGGTTACGGTACATGGGCCACCTTAGGCTGGTAATAACAACAACAACACCAACGTGTATTTGCTATAGCACCGGTAAAACACAAGCGCGAAAAACGGAAAACATCAATTGAGATAAAACGACAATTGTAAAGAATATGGGAGAAATGAGCAAGTAAAAGAAAGAGAAGTCACAAAACAACCAAAATTTGTAAATAGCAAGCACAAGCACAAAGGGCACAGTTCCAAAAAATCAAGTGGTATGTTCGAACAATAAAATCGACAGAGAATTATTACAGAGAACATTCACAATAGAATAAATAAAGCAGCAAGGAAGGAAAGGAAGCAGTAACTGTGCTCAAGACAGGGAAAAATAAGACAACGAGGAGAATTGAAACAATCATGAAACGGAGAAATAGTTCAAACAATATCACAGAGAGGCGAAAGGAGAGAGAGAGTGAGAGACGGGATCAAATGAAATGTCAAAAAGGTACAGGCGAAGCCGACGGCGGAATGACCAGAATGTAGAGGCGCGGGTGATATGAGAGAGAAGAGAATTATGCAAGCGAGGGGCGTGAAAGAAGAACGATTTAGAGGACCAGGAAGATTCATTAGATGCACGAGGACAAGCGAGAGGGAGAGGGCGACGAGAGGAGTGTGAGTCAGTGGGAGACAAAAGATTAGCAAGATAAGAAGGTTGGTGAGGATCATGCAGAAGCTTGTAAATGAGACAGCAAAGGCGAAAATGAATTCGTGGGATGATAGGAAGCCAGTGAAGTTGAAAAAGTAGGTGAGACGTGTGGCGAGAAAAGGTAGGATGAAAGACGAATCGGCAAGATTGGTTGATCACACGCTGAAGGATTAAGAGATGAGAACGAGGAGCACTAAAGTAAAGCGAGTTGCAGTAGTCTAACCTGGGGAAAATGAGAGTATGAACAAGAGTGATGGCGGAATTTTTATCAAGATAGGGACGTATAGGGTAGAGAGAGCGCAGAATAAGACGACAAGTGCGGGCGGCAGAAATGATATTGTCAAAGCAGGAGAGCGAAGAGACAAAGATAGAGCCGAGATTGCGAACAGCAGTTGAGATAGGAAATGGGAGAGAAATAGTGATTACACTCGTCCCATGCTACTGGACTTGCCTGTAATTAATAATAATAATTAAAGACCGGATGTTTGGGCACGAAAAAACAGCAAAATAGACAAATATATTCATTTATTAATGCTGATATACATATGAAAATTTATCAATTATTTTGATATAACATACTAGCCAATGTTTATGTAGTTCAGTGTATTGAAGAAAGGCAGATAAAGAGAAGAAACACAATAAGGATATGCACAATATACACAACACCAGACACAATGACGCTACACCACGACAACCCTCAACGCAACACCGTCACTGGCCCACTGCCCGACACATGACACGCGATACCCGGGCGCATGACTTGAAGCATGAGACGCGTCATATACACGCGCTCACACACAATAACATCCTCCCCTAAATACGCTCTCGCTCTGCTATCTGCAAACGCTTCGATGAAAGTCAAACCCACACCACATCTCCCCGTGATCTGAAGATCACACACAACTCACACACTCACACACATACCCAACCACACAGGCAGACACACTTAGTTAAGCATCATTCAGGTTATTAAACACTTTCCGCGGCGAAAACAACAATGAGAAGCGAAAAACGCAGCACACAATACTCAAATCGCATATACTCACGCCATCAAAACAAACAGTAAACATATGGCAAACTCACAGTAGCCAACTTTAACAGGCTAAACAATATCGAACAAATGAGGCTCAAGCACGACACAAATAACACAATTCTAAACGTAATCTCTCATCCATACTGGAGGTCTTACGTTCCGCTGTGGACGCGCCACTGGTTCATGATCGGTTGGGGGCACATCGCTAATTCTGTTATCATTATGCCCCGCTGTCAATGGTTCACCATCATCTGAGTTCCCATCAGATGTTATAGCTTGGTCTGAGTTTCGAACAGGTCTTACATCCAGATAGTGTCTAGGCACAACATCGACGTCCAAGTTGTTTCTCGAATGTATGTCAGTCACTATGCCTCTGGACCACTGAGCTGTGCAACGAGAGTTGGGAGGTTTAACCCAAACCTCATCCCCTACTTTGATTGACCCAGCATGTTCGCCCTCGTTCGGTTTTTCTACCACAACTGACGGATATCGCCATGTGTAAGTGAAAACCGACCTCTGTGGTACCGACATCTCATCTTGATGGAAACGCGGGGTGCTGTTGTACCAGTACACTGCTTCAATGGGCGTTATACCACCTCTCTCAGCAATCACCTTGATGGTCCTATGGTGTCGCTCTACTATGCCGTTGCCGGACGGTCGGTACGCTGCTCGAAAAAATCGTATGATATTCCAACGGGACAGCATCTCGCCAAGAAGATGTGAACGAAACGCCGTGCTGTTGTCTAGTAACAATTCGTTCACTGGTCCTCGTTCATAGAAAATACTTTCCAGTTCTGATGATATTTGTTCCGCGTCCTCTCTTTTCAATTTCCGCCATATGGCAAATCGTCCCGGCCCACAATCTACTACTGACAAGTATGGCACCTGTTGGTAATGAGTCACATCTACCGCTAGTCTTTTTCAGTTCTCGTTTATGTGCAATTCACCCGGTGAATGAACGACTGGAGCGGGATCTATTGACTGGCAACGATCACAATTCTGTATTACCGTCTTTACTTGATCTTTCGATATGTTTGGGTCCATCTTTCTCGCCAAGTACAGCGTTCGCTCCACCCCCATGTGATGTTTTTCATGCAGCTCTTTCACATCCACTGTGGCCACACAATAGTTCTCACACACAGCGCCTGTTTTCATCAGCCAATTCTTCCTGACTCGAGTTAGAATGTCGGCTTTGTTCTTATCGGTAGCCACCAGCGTAATTTTTATGTTCAATCCCAACTCGGAGATAAGCTCCTTCAGATTTCCTAAACGCCGTTTAATAAGCAACTCTGCTGCACCCTTTGTCTTAATTCGCCTGTCACCGTCAAGTACTGTCTTCACCCACGCCTCTACAGTAGCCGAGTCTGTTCTTAGCTCCACATCCTTCAACTCCCATTTAATAGCCAAATTGACCCCTTTCATAATTGCGTCAAGCTCTGCCACGTTGATATGGCTCGCGTCACCTTTCTTGCGAAGCCACGCTGCGTCTTCTACCACTTTTCCGTTCACTTCCAGCACAGCACCAATAGCAATGCTACTAGCATCGCTCCAAACAATGCTCCTTCCACCATTTGGCAGACACCATGCCCCCTTCACTGGATCTTCGACTTTGACTCTACTGATCACTTCCCGAATCAACATCTGCGTTCGCTCTCCTACGAAATCTTCCCACCGTGATTTCTCAGCTTGACGCCTTATAAAGCTACATGCGACCCTAAGCCATCCCGCGACCGGATAGTGGCCCACCAATACACCACATACAGAAAACAGTTCCCGCCTTGTCAACATCGCCGGGATATCAGGTACTGCATTGCCCCTGTGAAACACAAAATTTCCCTGCTCTCTGGACACTTTCAGCCCCAACACAGCTCCACTTCCTAGAGGCTCTGGAATCTTTGATTTTAGTCCAAACTTTTCCAAATGTTGGATCACCTCTGTTACGCTCACCTGAGATTTATCCACCAGTATATCATCAATGTACGAACTGGTGGCCCGTGGGATAGTGTCGTTCTTACTCAAGACTGTTTTCAGATGCTGAACGTTCATTTAGCTCGTGCATTCACACTCGTAGCTCCGCTCATTCAGTACACAGCTCACACTGAAAACCCGGTAACATGATTTATTGGATTGGAACATATTTAAAGTGTGGAAGTACAATTGTATCTGATTCAATCATCTGATCTGATATATTTGATCCAATATTGGGTTCAGATCCAACTTTTTCGCCTTCAGTGACCTTATAATTATTAGAGTTGCTCAAAATCTTCATTTCCCTTGAGTGCGCTTCTGAACTTCTGAACCTCTATAACACGCCCATTATCACTAGGAATTTGATTTAGGCTATGTATTTCGGTGTCCAACTATGTCAATGTGGTCTCCAATGATTTATGTTCTTCTATTGATCGAATCACGTGGGACAAAATGGAATTGATTGATTTGATAAGCATAAGACTTTGTTGCATTTACTTGGTCGGAAAGACTGCTAATTTTGACAGATGCTGAACGTTCATTTAGCTCGTGCATTCACACTCGTAGCTCCGCTCATTCAGTACACAGTTCACACTGAAAACCCGGCAACATGATTGGCGGACAAAACCTTCGTTTATAGGTAAACAAGCAGCTCTGGCACGACAAAAGCTTCTTGACTGAGCTGAATGTGTACGTGCACCACACACGGACATACAACTACAAGATCGAGTTTTGCAAGAGTGCAGTCATGAACTCTCTATCTTCATTCTGTTCTCAGAATGCGATCAAGCATACAAACCGTCCAGACATGCATCCTAGAAGCTAACCGGTGATATACATCAATGCAGAAAAGCCAATATACGAGTCTAAAATCGTGACCCAGTGAACTTGGAATGGAGTGTTGCAGTATTATAACTGGTTACACTTCGCTTGTCCAATTATTTGATTGAAATCCATTGCATTGATTCATTTGATGCACTTTTCTTGAACAAAAAGGCAATAATGTTGACAAATTAACAAATTAGGCATTTATCTAGAAACCCCATAAATAGGCAAATATATGCATATATGGTATTTTTTCTGAATAATTATAATAATACTACGTCTTTAATAATAATACTAATAATATCCACGTTTTCAATGTTTTACTTTTGTTCGTGCTCTTATAAGTCGTTTCCGATAATTGTGCCTTTGTGCCTGCTTATCTCTTCGTTATACCCACTGTCTTCTCACTGTCAATTTCGCCTCTGTTCTGCACTATATTATACTATATTATACTCGTATACACACGTGTACGTTGGGGTTTATACATGTTGTTGACCCATTGGTTAAGTTAGGTCGTCTTGAAAATCACCTAGGAATCGCGCAATAGAAACGGCGTCAGTATTGTTGTGGTGTCCAGTCTATGAAGCCGGTTGGTGGCGATGGTTGTTTGTTTCAGCGTCTGTGTGCAGGTAGAGGGCACACAGAGGTGACGCTTCTCAGAAACGTGCAGTCAGAAGGCTAGCCGCAAACAGGCGCCGTGCACATTTTGCTCCTGCACGCGCGTGATAAACAAACCAAAACAGTATGTAGAGAAAAACAACCAGTAGAAAGACGAAATATTCAGACAAAAATCACAAACGAACAGTACAGATAATTAACAGAACAGTACAGTACAGATGTTATGATGCTATAATGTTGCCAGTGTGTGTGTGTGTGTGTGTGTGTGTGTGTGTGTGTGTGTGTGTGTGTGTGTGTGTGTGTGTGTGTGTGTGTGTGTGTGTGTACGAATAACAATCGTGGAAAGAAGTAACAGTTCACTGTGGGACGCACGAAACCAATGAATGTTAATCAGACTACAGAATACAAAGTTCTGCACTTGTACCGGCACTAATCATACTTTACACTAGTGATTCTCAGCGTTTTTTCTTGACATGATCCCTGTGGCGTTTGGGTTGCCACGGAACAACACAAGTTGATAACGTGAGTGCTTTGGACCGACTGTATTTACAAGTACAGACATAACAGGACAGCACGACCAGGACACACGTACAAACAACCTCACGCACACACATGCTCCTACAACACATACAGAATATCACGGATAAACATGACACACAGACATACAGACAAACAAGCGTACACAGAGCTGGTAGGGTCGCGAGGTGGAGACAGAAGTTGTGTCGCAACACATCCCCTTCAACGTGATGCGTGTTCTTGTGGCCCCCAGAAACAGTCCGTGGCGCTCCTAGAAGTCCTCGTGGCCACGTACACACATGGATAGTCGCGTGACAATTTCTCCAGAGTTCATGTACGCCGGTGAATATTTTCACTGACCATCAAAACAACGTCACCACTGTGCGTACAGGTTGTAATGTGAACGATGTATTAAATGCGAATTATATCGATGATATGAAACTGGAAATAAAGCCGCACAAGAGTTCAGACGACGCCAGCAAAGAACAAGGAGAAGAACACGGCACACAAGATCCTCCCACACTCGCACGTAAAACCCTTAGACACACGCACACGCGAAAAGCACTGAAACAACTATCACCGCACAAAACACCGCACACTGAACCAACGCAACACCAAGACTCTCACTGACTCGTCACATTCTCGATAACGCAATCAACTGTCACTCACGCACACACGAACATACAAACACTCACGCGCATACACACACATGTTCAGTTGCACGCGCATGACATTCGAGGCACCTACAGTAACGTTCCCAATAACAAGTCCAATAGTGCACGCGTACGCTTACAAACTCTTACACACATATACAAATATACAACAATTAATACACGCACTAACCACACAGGTGGATTGAACACACAAACATCGGCCTATCACAAGATTGAAATGTACAACATGGAAGATTTTAATGGAATATACTTTTTCAACATGAATTTTTCGTGGCCCTTGAGAAAATATGGTGGCCCCCTTTTTAAATTCGTTTCTATGGCCCCTCAAAAGAATCCCGTGTTCCATAAGGGGACCATATGGCCCACATTGAGAAACACCACTTTACAACAACGATTTTTTCGACATCATGAGACACACAAAAACAATATCACACACACAACAGACGCACACACACACACACACGCACATTGTAACACATAGCATTAGGTTAGTGGTTCTTAACTGGGCTCCTAAGGGATGCGAGGACCCCTGTGTAACATTGGATAAAGTATATATTTTACCTATGCTTCATGTTTTACCTGGTAAACACATATAGCAGTCAGTCAGTCAGTCAGTCAGTCAGTCAGTCAGTCAGTCAGTCAGTCAGTCAGTCAGTCAGTCAGTCAGTCAGTCAGTCAGTCAGTCAGTCAGTCAGTCAGTCAGTCAGTCAGTCAGTCAGTCAGTCAGTCAGTCAGTCAGTCAGTCAGTCAGTCAGTCAGTCAGTCAGTCAGTCAGTCAGTCAGTCAGTCAGTCAGTCAGTCAGTCAGTCAGTCAGTCAGTCAGTCAGTCAGTCAGTCAGTCAGTCAGTCAGTCAGTCAGTCAGTCAGTCAGTCAGTCAGTCAGTCAGTCAGTCAGTCAGTCAGTCAGTCAGTCAGTCAGTCAGTCAGTCAGTCAGTCAGTCAGTCAGTCAGTCAGTCAGTCAGTCAGTCAGTCAGTCAGTCAGTCAGTCAGTCAGTCAGTCAGTCAGTCAGTCAGTCAGTCAGTCAGTCAGTCAGTCAGTCAGTCAGTCAGTCAGTCAGTCAGTCAGTCAGTCAGTCAGTCAGTCAGTCAGTCAGTCAGTCAGTCAGTCAGTCAGTCAGTCAGTCAGTCAGTCAGTCAGTCAGTCAGTCAGTCAGTCAGTCAGTCAGTCAGTCAGTCAGTCAGTCAGTCAGTCAGTCAGTCAGTCAGTCAGTCAGTCAGTCAGTCAGTCAGTCAGTCAGTCAGTCAGTCAGTCAGTCAGTCAGTCAGTCAGTCAGTCAGTCAGTCAGTCAGTCAGTCAGTCAGTCAGTCAGTCAGTCAGTCAGTCAGTCAGTCAGTCAGTCAGTCAGTCAGTCAGTCAGTCAGTCAGTCAGTCAGTCAGTCAGTCAGTCAGTCAGTCAGTCAGTCAGTCAGTCAGTCAGTCAGTCAGTCAGTCAGTCAGTCAGTCAGTCAGTCAGTCAGTCAGTCAGTCAGTCAGTCAGTCAGTCAGTCAGTCAGTCAGTCAGTCAGTCAGTCAGTCAGTCAGTCAGTCAGTCAGTCAGTCAGTCAGTCAGTCAGTCAGTCAGTCAGTCAGTCAGTCAGTCAGTCAGTCAGTCAGTCAGTCAGTCAGTCAGTCAGTCAGTCAGTCAGTCAGTCAGTCAGTCAGTCAGTCAGTCAGTCAGTCAGTCAGTCAGTCAGTCAGTCAGTCAGTCAGTCAGTCAGTCAGTCAGTCAGTCAGTCAGTCAGTCAGTCAGTCAGTCAGTCAGTCAGTCAGTCAGTCAGTCAGTCAGTCAGTCAGTCAGTCAGTCAGTCAGTCAGTCAGTCAGTCAGTCAGTCAGTCAGTCAGTCAGTCAGTCAGTCAGTCAGTCAGTCAGTCAGTCAGTCAGTCAGTCAGTCAGTCAGTCAGTCAGTCAGTCAGTCAGTCAGTCAGTCAGTCAGTCAGTCAGTCAGTCAGTCAGTCAGTCAGTCAGTCAGTCAGTCAGTCAGTCAGTCAGTCAGTCAGTCAGTCAGTCAGTCAGTCAGTCAGTCAGTCAGTCAGTCAGTCAGTCAGTCAGTCAGTCAGTCAGTCAGTCAGTCAGTCAGTCAGTCAGTCAGTCAGTCAGTCAGTCAGTCAGTCAGTCAGTCAGTCAGTCAGTCAGTCAGTCAGTCAGTCAGTCAGTCAGTCAGTCAGTCAGTCAGTCAGTCAGTCAGTCAGTCAGTCAGTCAGTCAGTCAGTCAGTCAGTCAGTCAGTCAGTCAGTCAGTCAGTCAGTCAGTCAGTCAGTCAGTCAGTCAGTCAGTCAGTCAGTCAGTCAGTCAGTCAGTCAGTCAGTCAGTCAGTCAGTCAGTCAGTCAGTCAGTCAGTCAGTCAGTCAGTCAGTCAGTCAGTCAGTCAGTCAGTCAGTCAGTCAGTCAGTCAGTCAGTCAGTCAGTCAGTCAGTCAGTCAGTCAGTCAGTCAGTCAGTCAGTCAGTCAGTCAGTCAGTCAGTCAGTCAGTCAGTCAGTCAGTCAGTCAGTCAGTCAGTCAGTCAGTCAGTCAGTCAGTCAGTCAGTCAGTCAGTCAGTCAGTCAGTCAGTCAGTCAGTCAGTCAGTCAGTCAGTCAGTCAGTCAGTCAGTCAGTCAGTCAGTCAGTCAGTCAGTCAGTCAGTCAGTCAGTCAGTCAGTCAGTCAGTCAGTCAGTCAGTCAGTCAGTCAGTCAGTCAGTCAGTCAGTCAGTCAGTCAGTCAGTCAGTCAGTCAGTCAGTCAGTCAGTCAGTCAGTCAGTCAGTCAGTCAGTCAGTCAGTCAGTCAGTCAGTCAGTCAGTCAGTCAGTCAGTCAGTCAGTCAGTCAGTCAGTCAGTCAGTCAGTCAGTCAGTCAGTCAGTCAGTCAGTCAGTCAGTCAGTCAGTCAGTCAGTCAGTCAGTCAGTCAGTCAGTCAGTCAGTCAGTCAGTCAGTCAGTCAGTCAGTCAGTCAGTCAGTCAGTCAGTCAGTCAGTCAGTCAGTCAGTCAGTCAGTCAGTCAGTCAGTCAGTCAGTCAGTCAGTCAGTCAGTCAGTCAGTCAGTCAGTCAGTCAGTCAGTCAGTCAGTCAGTCAGTCAGTCAGTCAGTCAGTCAGTCAGTCAAACAAACAGTTCAAACAGCCGACACACCAACTTCAGCCACGTTGCAAAAACAGCGTGCGTTTTGCAGTTGACTGTGTGGTTTGTACGCAGAGGCACGTATCATCAAATCAAAACAGGTGGATTTCCATGCGCGAAAACCATATGGAAACAATACTGTCAAAGTGTTAATTTCCTAGCGAACAAATTACCAACATTATCACACCTAGAGTTCATGAAAAAGTGTTTCAACCACCGCCCTTAAATTGATTTGCCCTCTGAAGGCTCCCCGTTGTTCGCATGTCGAATGATCACGTCTGCAGCAGTCACCTAGACTAGGTGGCGTTGCTGTAGCCAAGCCATTGTCGTGCGTCGCTCAGCGGAGGTTCTCTGGCCGCACACTCGCTGTCTGTCGATCATTCTGTGTTGGTCTGCGTCAGCAGTCGTTCAGTGAGCCAGCTGCAACGTTTAGCAGAAGCCAGAATGACACTTGACAAAAGACTGAGTGTTCTCTTGTATGTCGCGCTACTGTTTTCGCACTTACGTGTAACAGCATATATGATAGCGGCACTAGAGTTAAACAACAACTTAAATGTTACTTCAATGATGTCTACATATGTTGAGAAAGGGAGGTTTGACATCGTTTTGTTGTCGAAGACAGGCAGCAATACTACGGACCTAGGTCAGACCTATGGCTATTCAATAGCGAAATGCGAGCAAACGGATGTCGTTTATAACCCAAATACGACCCAACTTTTCGACACCACCATAACAGATCCCGAACAAGTATGCGGCTGGTCTTTCGGGCACAAATCGGTAGGATTCTCCTTGTTCGCTTTCACAGAAAGTATAAAGAACGTCAGTGAGCTAAATAATGTTTATGTGCGTACTCACAGTGGCCGTCGCAGACCCTCCGTGTTTATTGGAATGACTACCCCAGCTATGGCACGCACTTATGGTAAACAAGATCAATATATAGATCTTGAAGGTGAAAAACAAAACGTCCAACCTAACCAACAGAAACGAACTAAGTTGAGTGTTTTTATATATGGCTTTGGGGGAAGTGGAGCTGTACGATTTGGTTACGAGACGTTCTCAACCTATCTCGAAGATTATCTGGTTATCCTCACGAACATCGACATGGATAAGCTAGGAAAATATCTCGCATCAAATAAACCCTCCTCAAGCTCAGGTGTTGCAGAGAAGCGGCATATGGATGAGCAGGGATCGACATCAGGCCATGGCGGAGATCAACCAAGCAAGAAACTACGACATTCACTCGACTCGATTGACAATACAGATGGTTCATCACCAAGGTGAGCTTTCTTCTTCTTATTATTTTTATTATGACAAACAAATACAGTAGCATGGGAAAAAAAGCGCTATTAATCTGCACCATATCTATGTTGATAGTGTTTCTTTATAGATAATCTATTACTGATAATAGATTATAGATATTTACACTCAATGTCATATGAAAATGAGCCAAGCAAACAGCACAATGCAAAATCATATCCATTTTTCAACTCGGCAACATTGTTGGTAGACATTGCTACGCCAAAGTTGACAATTCGCGATTGTCAACGACACCGGAAACGCTCTGTCTATTGCGTTAAATTCGCTTAGTCTTTACAAAGACTGTACAATGTGTTGAATTCGCAACTGACAATTCGCCTTTAAAAAGGCGGTGTGAATGATTCGCTAATTAAATGCTCTTAAAAGAGCAGCTTGATGAATTTGGCCGATAAGCAGAAAACACGAGTTGTCTCGAACGCTATATTGGCGCCGTCCGCAAACAATACAAATAGTCGTCGATGACACACACAGATCGACATTACACACGGGTTGATAATACACACGGCAAAAATGAGCGAGTCGAAAAGGGCGAGATCTTGAGGCACTTAACAGCGAGCGATGAGCGGTCCCTCACAGCGCTCTGCGCGTGACTAAGTGTATTTCGGATTTATGCCAGTATCGGACAATGAGCGCGCTCACCGGAAGTTGTCCGATACTCACATAAATCCGCGCTGCATGGGTCTACTTGCGCAATGCGCAGAATGATATGTTGTACAGGGAACGCGACGCGAGATTACAATTGCACACATCAAGCAATGCACAACACACTCAATAACATATACATGCAATAACATACGTGCCGCAAATATAGACATGGATGTTTGTGCATTTATACAGCGATAATAAATATAACATTAAAACATCATAACACACATATAAACATAAACAACAGTGCACCTTTAAAACAACACAATACATTAATTATAATACACAATACATAGTAAAATATGCAAACGTGCAGCGCCTACAACCTGACAAATAGCTCTATGAGAGTATAGATTTGTGGTAGGACAGTCGAATAAGAGTAGTCATTATCTACTTATTGATGTTGTTATTGTATTTTTGTACTTCCATAGTACATATAGATGTGTGTGTGTAAGTGTACATGTGTAACTGTAAGTGTATGTGTTTGTTTATGTGTTTGTGTATGTGTTTGTGTGTATGTGTGTTGGAAAAAATCGGTTGGCAGTGATTCGACCGAGGGAACATACAGTGCCGATGATTTTTTAAATACGATTCTTCCTACACATGCTGATAAGCAGTCCGCACTATCACCATATCCAAAAGGTACTCCCACATAAATATAATCCAATTTTGCTACTATTCCACCTTGCTATTATTGAATGGCGTAGATTTGCGTCGCGGCTCGGGGAGATGACAGCGATCATACATTAGTTTTCAAATTTGACTCAGTTGGTCAATTGCATGGAATCCTGAACCATCTTATGCCTAGTCAATTACAGCACACATACCTGAATGAATGTCACATAGCATATAATTGCACATACACACACACACACACACACACACACACACACACACACACACACAAACATTTGTGGTGTATTGTAAATTTTTCTATGCTGATTCTGATCATACACCCAATGAACTGAACCAAGTAGAATTCAAGTAGAATTCACGGGGGATATGATTGCATATTCATATCCCCCGTGAATTATAATTCTTGGCTATAATTGAGCGCGCAACAAAACAAATAGCCAATGTAATTGAGTGCACAACATTGCTGGAATAGAGGGCCAATGAGTGTGTTTCATTGATATCCAACAGGGCAAGTGCCAGGAATAATGGATATATTCTCTATGCCTGGTTCATCTGATTGAGACGCGCTTCCTGGCTATTCCACGGACGCTGCTACCAACAGACAACTTGACTTGTCTGTGTACTAGTGCTTTTGAACTCTGATTCATATTGCATATGCATTTTATTAATTCAATTATTCCTAGCTGGGGTTTCTGTTGTTTCAGCTGTTTGATCCATAAGTATCGATACATGATACATAAGCTGTGGTATTTCATGTTGAGCACATCTGTGTATGTGTGTGTGTATGTGTGTGTGTGTGTATGTGTGTGTGTGTGTGTGTGTACAGCACCCTGTTTTGTGTGTATCTTGTAACGTCGTGTACACGTGAAATCGAACATTTGACTGGTGTTTTGATTATATATTTATTTTATTGGGCTTACATGTGGCTACAGTGGTTACGAGTTACGTTTTACGATTTAATTTGTGAAAGTACATGTAAATGTTATATACGTGAATATATATGTATGAATGGGCGTTATGTGTGGCTGTTGTGTTAAACTGTGATGTCTACATTGTTTTCCATGTGTTTCGTTTGGCTGAGTTGAACAATACATGTAATATAGTTGGGTACTTTGATTGTGACTTTTGATCAGAGCCGTTGCGAGGAATTATGCCCCCCCCCCGAAGGCAACACTTGGGGCCCCATTGTGAATATTGAATGCATTTATTAGATAAAATCACATAATACGTGAAGCAAAGGGGCCCCTCAACATTCGGGCCCCCCCCCCGGCCGGGGGGTACGGGGGGCGGTTGCTACGGCTCTGCTTTTGATACACGTTGATTATTATTGAATATTGGTGGAACGACGGACTGCTATACCATATGTTCCTCCAAAAATACAAGCCGGTAAATATGTAGGTTTTTTCTAATGTTCTTGTTCTCAATAGTCCTGCATTTCCACTATGTGCCTTTGTCGTGGTTGGTTCCCAGCATATAGGCAGGTATTTATTGTAGCAATTAATTATCATCCGGTGTGCGTGCGAGCCAAAACGACGAAATAGTTGACAGAGAGAGAAACAAGAGGTTGCCGCTAAATATGTAAGGATTCAAGAACATTAGATTGAGAAAATTTGATATAACGAATTTCGTCCAGTCCCTCGCCTCCTGCAAAGGCAGCACATTACATTAGAACGCTAAACCTAACCTAACCCAAAATCTCTGAAAAATATAGAAACGTTTTTGCGTCAGTACGATATAGTACATATAGTAAGGTAGAATAGAACATGCGATACAACATAACAAAGCTATGCACATACACAATGTGAGATATAGCATACAAATAGCAAACACATCTATACACGGTAGAAGACAAAACAGAAAACACGTGCAAAAACTGTGCTGTCACCTACGCGCCATCTCCTCCAGATACGCGCCGAATCAATGTGAGCAACTCGTGATGCACTGCCACACAAGCCCTTGCTTTTGTTGGACTCCGTGGTCTAATGGTAGCACACCAGCCTCACTAGCGGGAGGTCCCTGTCCACCCAGCAGTAAATGATGGTACCAGATAGCAGTCATATGTTGTGTCATGTATTCTGGGGAGGTGGCCCTCTATAACACATATTCCGTCCTTGTGGCGTCATAGCGTGGAGAGGGTTAGTTCTGCGGTGGCAGCGAGCTGCACGGGACACACCTGTGTGTTCATAAGATTCGGCTTCTTCCCGTGTAGCAGCTGTCACTTGAGACATTTAACTTTTAAAACCTTTCTGGTGATTATTTCGTACGAGGTTATCCGACAGAGCTGGGGAAGACGTGATGTTTTACGTAGTTTGAGCGACACTGGATTATATGGATGAACTGAGTGTGTGTGTACTGATGGAGACTCAATTGCGTTGCGGTGCGCGCAGGTTTGTTCAGGTCAGGGAGCCCGTCAACCGGCGAGTAGCTTACGCAAAAATTGATTCATACAAGACGTCACACTAGTTCCACAGTAGACTAGCAGTGGTTCTTAACCTTTTTCTCACTGATTCCCCACTTCTTAATGAGTCATCTCTTCATTTCCACACAACAGCGCTGATAAATCCAATAAATTCAGTTGTTACATCAAAGTAAATGTCAAGAGGTCATTAGAAACAAAAACAAACGAATTCCAATTGATAAAAACACACATAGTTGTCCTGTTCTGTCCGACCTTTAGCTTGCCACTTGACAACTCTTCCATTCAACACAGGTTAAGAACCACTGGGTAAGACAATGAACAATTTCAGACTCGTGAATAGTCAGAAAATTTATTTCAGTGAACATTGACACATATTGACCGACTCAGACAGGCCGGTTGAGTCAACAATGAGAATTTTTGCGCACACACGTAAATGCGCAGTCATTCCGAGCGACAGTGTTATATCGACATATTACACAGACAAACAAACAGACACAACTCTGTACACATTCAATTGACAGAGTAAACATCAGTCAGATACGTTACACATTGCCAAGGTGAAGAAAGACGTTATTTCTTGTTGTCCTTCTTCTCTTGTTCGTCCTTTTTCTCATCGACCTTGTCTTTTTCCTTGTCTTTATCGGACGGCTGTTTGTCTTTTTTGGCGGCGGCTATTTCTTTTTTCTCGGCATTCTGGTTGTTGATTTTGTTGTTGATGAGATTGTGCAGTGCGGCGACGGCGCGCACAATCGCCGCCAAATAGACGACCAGCATCTGATCGTTGGTCTTCACGTACAACGAGCGCACCAGCTGGCTGTTGCTTACGTCCGGCAACAGGTTGAAGATGTTCTGCAGCGCGTAGACGATCTGGTGGTTGACTGGCAACCGGTCGTCGACCACTTGTTGTACGTAAGTCCTGATTGCACGCACCTGCTGCAGCAGCCCCTTGACGCCCAGCAGTTGACCGCTGATCTTGTGCGCCAGCGTACCGGCCGTCGTGTCCTTGATGTCGCGCAGCAGGTGTTCCACGCCCACTTCCTCCGCCTCCTCAGCGCCGATCTCGGTGGCCACGTGATCGAAGGTGCGCGAGGTCGGCGTGCCGTCGTCGTGCACCTCCTCGCACGCCGCGTACGCCTCGGTGGGCAGGCCGACGGAGCGCGGTCGAGCATCAATCACGACCAGCACGCAGTCGGCGCAGTAGCGTCGCACCAGCTCATTGATGGCCACGTCGTTATGGTGCAGACGCGGCCCCGTGTGGTACCAGCCGACAATCTTCTCGCGGGCGTTCACTTTCTTGAACATGGAGTACATGGTCTCCAGGTAGTCGTGGTCGAGGAACCACACGCTCGAGTCACGCTCGTCCTCGTCGAACGGCACGGCAAAACTGTTGCTGACGTCCAGCACGCCGCGAGCTCGCCATCCGCCCAGCAGACAACCAACCACACGCCGCTGGTTGCCCACCTTGGCCAGACGGTTGTAGTGATCGACCACACTGAGCAGCACCAGAGGATGCACCACAATTCGCCGTACGACAGGCTGCGTCCGACGCGTACCGCCGCCGCCTCGATCAGAACCCGCGTCGCTCAGCGACACAGCCGTAGCGGCCATTGCTCATTCACTCTCTCACTCACGCACTGCTACACACGTGCCACGCAATAAGCAAGTTCGCCAAGGCACAATAGACGACCGAAAACACCAACAATAGCTGACGGTGAGACGTATGAGATGTTCTGACCACAAAAATGACGCACAAAAAGCATGACAACACGTGATGACACGCATTCCCAACATATCAGCACACACAATAATTAAACTTGGTTACTAAATTTCTAGTTAAATATGATCTACCAACTCGGTGCACCATTTCAACCGTCAATCGTCGCCAAAATCAACCCGTTATAAGTAGGCTTATTGTCTAACAGTACTGCCGGTTGCGTCCCATCGAAGGCCGGTACTTCTGGCGGACTTGATAAGAAAATTAAGCTCGGGTAAGATTCTAATCGTAAACCGCTGGCACAGAAATAGTCATAAACTTACAAGGGCCTTCATTTAACAAAATTGAGATTGTCAATGCGAAATAATAACGCATACGCCTTTAGACTGTTCCGATCATATATACTTCAGTTATGAACTTTATACAAAATAATATATTGAAAAACTACCTAAAAAATGCTGACCACTTACGGGAAAATACGTGAACTTGCCCGCTATTATTGCAATATATATGCCGATAACGTAGAAGATGATTGTCATTGTCGACATTGTTATGTTAAATTCAAAGTTCATATTCCTTTTGCAAAGGTTTAAATTTGAGTGAATCTAGACTGAGAAAATGAGGCCAAATATAACACTACCATTAAAATTAGTTGTTCTCATCCATACCGACAAATATGAATGACCACTTGAATATCAGTGGCGCGTTTTTAAAGTTGCGTTCTTGACACGATATAGGTTTGGGTTCAAGTTCTTTGGGGTCGTCTAAATTATATTGTCATTCTTATCGTGAAGACAGAATGCCTCGCCGACGACGTACTTCTCCACCTGGCTCCGATGTAAATATATTTATTTCAATTAATGGGCATATACTGTCACCAGTGATGTTATTGTTCCATTATTATTGTTCATCAGTTAATTACAGTGTTGTTCGTACGGTTCATGTGCTATATTTTTGCTTACAAATTTATATTTTTGTATTGTTTCATAGTTAGTTTTTATGCATACTTCGATTCTGTTGGAAATCATCGGCCAGACACGTATTAAGGGACAGAGGCTTTCAAACAAATTTGCCTTGATTTAGCAATTCATTGTGACATTTATGACGCGCATGCTGCTGTGTCGTTGGTGGCGGCGCAGTCGGACTGTGAGACAACACAGACGCAGAGCGACGCAAGAGGCGGCCAGACGAGACCTGCCTCACTGGACTTGGCCTCACCCGAGGCGGTCGCCAGTGTCAGCGCCGTCGTGAGGTACGTGCTGATGTCACAGACGCGCGTGCGGCCTGTGCGACTCGATGAGATCAGGAAACACGTGCTGAGTGGCCTCCACGGCGGCAAAATGGCGCGCCGTATTGTGTCGGCGGCCGGCGAGCAGCTTGAAGAGGTGGGTTCATTTAGTCACTGGTGGATTTTTTCAGTCACTGGTGGATTTATTCAGTCACTGGTGGATTCATTCAGCCAGCACCGTCCAATATCCGCTTATGTTCAAAACAGTGGCGGCGACAGGATTTTTCTGGTGGGGGGCTGAGGAAAAATGCAGGTGCTTGGCGAAACAGCAGCAATCACACTCGAAATGTTCATGGTCAGGATTTTTGGGGGCTTGACACATTTTAGGAGGGTTGAGCTGTTCCGAACCCCTCTTATCGCCGCCACTGGCTCAAATGAGCACTTGAGCATAGCAGTGAAGAAGACTGTGCTTGTGTGCAATGTTTTGGAAGTTAATTCGGTGTTTGTTACGATAATTATGAAGTTCTTGAGTGAATGTTTTCGCTGTTATTATCAGAGTTCTTGAGTGTCACCTTTATACCACGTGAATATGTGGTTATTTTGAACGCATTTTCCCTTTCAACATCTGTTGTCTGCAACAATGTCTGCAGACACATCACTCACGATGATTGTTCATGTCTGCCACCGATACTGTTTCGTTAACAATGCAGCTGGCCACGCCGACCAAACATCTACTGTGGCTGCAGGTCCCCCTTTCCCCGGGGGAAAGTATTATCCGCTCATAGACGGGGGTATCATAGCCGCCACGCTACTCATTGTCGCCTGCTTTCAGTGTCTTCTTCTCTCGGAGGCTGAAGTCTCGTGCATATCATGCATTCTCCCATAATTATTCACGTGCAGCTAATTGGCCGTCAATGGTGACGTCATCATATTTTCTTAATTGGCGTTTCTGATCTATCAAATTTGTAAACTGCTTCCATGCTAACCTTAAATGCACACCAAGTCCACGAAATCAACAGTGTCCTAGATTTCTCCTCAAATGTCGCGAATTCGACCAGAAAGTCGAGCTCTGGCAATGGTGATGACTAGGGCTGTCAAAAGTTAATAAAGTTTCTTTTTCACCTAAAGGTCACTTTTTCATAAGCTACCTAGAACTGCATGAAAAAGTTGTGTACGATAATTATTAAAAAAGTTATTAGGTTACCAAAAGTTACTTTTTCATCGTTAGGTTACTTTTTTGCTTTTAAGGTTACTTTTTATCGTCATGTTACCTTTTGTTATTTTTCTTGTTATTAGGTAAGTTTACCACGAAGTTTGGTGACTTTTTGCAGATAAGAGGCACAAAAACGGTATATATGAGGATAAAATAGGAAAAGAGATGGAATAGTAGGTTTGAAGATCAAGAAATGTCAACATTTCTGCTGTTAGGATTTAGCAATTGATATTCATCTTAATATCCGTGCTACTCGATATTATACGTTTTTGGGTACGCAGGATAGTGTAATTCCATTTTAGGAAATGTCCACGAACCGGAGGGTGTCGTGAGATGTTTGGAGCGTGTTATAGTACGATGTGTGAGCTCTCTATACCAGATACTGCACTGTAGCACTTGACAGTACGTATTTACTTTAACAGGAATTTCCACGTGGTTTTCAGGGCGTGAGATAGCGCCATTATCCCACGTTTGACATATGGGAGGACGGGGGGCATTCACACATGCAGTGTTTACGCTCACACTAATATATAAACTGTAGTACGTGCTATTTGATAAAAAGTTCCATTGAAAAAATATAAAGAACATTATTGCGACCATTACTAAAAATATTTACATTTGCAATTAGTGTATTTCGCATTTGTATGAGCTTTCCACTTAAAAATTATATTCTGATGGTTATGCTCCTTTTTTCGATGTTAGCTAAATTATGTTAAGTCACTTTTGGTTGTTTGTTGTAAAAATGGTACCAGATCGGAGAGGGTGGAAAAGTAGTACCAACTCGGAAAGGTGATAAAAAAGCAGGACTGGTGTATTTTCTTCCTTCAGAACAGCAAACAGAAATTGACCTTTTTTGAAGGTTATTTTATGGTTAGCTTTTTATTGGTTATTAGGTTACTTTGAATGTTCACAAACAAACAACAAACAAACCTTGTATTTCACATGGCGCACTAATCAGCAAAGGCGTGATAAACATGTGATAAAACGATACAAAAGTGATAATAACTTTAAAACTCAGGTTATTTTGAGGTTACTTTTTTAGGTTACTTTTTCTCGAAAATAAAGTTACTTTTTTCTGATTTTTAGGTTACTTTTTTGACAGCCCTAGTGATGACGATAATATTGGCTGCCACCTTTCATCTGCTCGCTCTGTCACAAGGAGAGAATGAAGCAATCATTGAGAGACGAGGCGGCACAGATACTCCAGCTTACTTGGATACTTTAATTGCTTGCTTGTGCTAGTTGAGCGTTGGCTCTTGCAAGGAGCTGATCCGCTGTTTGACAGGCGTTTTACTTGGTCCTGCTGGGGGTCTAGCCGCCCTCCACACTGGATAAATCCAGCCGGGCTGCCGGTTTAGTCGCCGGCAGTGTCACCGTGCATTAGTGGCCTGGCACGCCACGCCGGAGACCGGTGCAAGTATTGTTAGCCGCTTGCACAGGATAACATTTGATAACTGACTAGGCCTAAGTGACAGCTGCTGCACGGGAAGAAGCCGAAGCTTATGAACACACACACAGGTGTGTCCCGTGCAGCTCGCTGCCACCGCAGAACCGACCCTCTCCACGCTATGACGCCACAAGGACGGAAGACGTATTAGAGAGGGTCACCTCCCCAGAATGCATGACACAACACATGACTGATATCTGGTACCATCATTTACTACTGGATGGACAGGGGCTGTTGGATTATAGAATTTTCACAATGAAATTCTGCTCCGCCGGGTTTCGAACCACGAACCTCCTGCTTGTGAGGCGGGTGTGCTACCACTACACCACGGAGTCCACAATGTTAATCAAGATCGGTCACTGCATCACAGTGTTCAGTCAGCATTTACTGACTACTGCCAGCTTCAGTGTCAGTATTCGGGGCGACTGCCACTTGCTTCATGATCTGGTGACAGCTTTATTGATCACTCTACTGACAATGTTGCCGGCAGTGTGGACAATGACTGCTTCACAAATCACCCCGCCTACAAGACATGCTGCCGTGTGTTCTGGCACAATAGTCTCGGCTTCACTGGCTTGTTCTGCGTGAATCACTACATCAGCCGTGTGACCGCCGCCAACCTCATGCTTGCTGGCGGTGACATGGTGACAGTGTGAGCTCAAACGCTCATCATTAATGTCTCCATTCAAATTCTGCTGGAATCGGTCTTGTTGATATCCGGCAGCTTCATAAAGGTTCATCATTTGCAGTGCAGTGTCTGAGTTTTCTCTGCTTCTGCCAATTATCTTGAGTACGTTGATGATCAGGCTGGCGGTGTTGTTTTGGTCGATGCAGACGACAGCTTTAACCAGCAGCATCAACACTCGCTGTCGCCACACTTCCCTGCTGTACACGCACTTCACTCCCACTATAGCCCTGATACACAGCACGTACTTATGAATGGCAGACGCGACGCTTGATGGCACAATGGCGGACTGTTTGCTGGTCGTGAGAATGTTGTTGATCAGCTTGCTCAGCAAGTGCAAGCCGTCACATTCATAGAGAAACTCATACAGCCACCAGATGTCGTACGTGCGAAGACAAATCTCTAATTGGCTCAACATAGCCACATGTTTTCTGCAATAAGTCTCCCTGTCATGACGTTTTCTGTATGTCCCTGACAGCATACGTTTCTTTATCGTCCTCACATAGTATTGCGGCGGTTGGCAGGTGACTCTTGCACTATTGAACAGCATTCTC
>OU696578.1:1028797-1113797 GCA_916048095.2 Sacculina carcini
ACACACACACACACACACACACATACAAGCACAAGAGTCATACACACACACAATCACGAACACACACACTCACCTACATACACACACGCATACACAAAACAGACAAGTACATATACGCACAAACACAAACACACTCACGTTCACATACTCAAAAACACAAAAATACACACGCACACACACATACATATTGAATATGATAGCACAGCAGACATACAACACATTAAGACAACACAGCAGGCATACAACGACATACACTCAGATTGACAAATCACAACACAATAGAAACACAAATAGAAACAACAAAACTCGAGACACACATTACATTACATTACATTAGGTAGATATTTATATAGCGCCCTACACCTAGAGGGTCTCTAGGGCGCTGCACACACACACACACACACACACACACACACACACACACACACACACACACACACACACACACACACACATACACACACACACACACACACAGAAACACACACACACACACAGAAAGTGAAAGGCAAAGAAAGAAGAGAGATAATTTGCACCTTATAATTATCACTAATATAGACAATGTTCTCTAGAGTATAACACACACACACACACACACACACACACACACACACACACACACACAATACAACAGAGAATTGAAATTGCAGATGTCAGCTTACTGCCCTTTTACAGCATATATAATACACAATAACATATAACAACATTGTGTATCGCTCATAACTTTCAATAAATTGTGATCTTATTATTTTCTTGAAGCGTTCAATATATTACTTGTGTAAACTACTTGAGTATTATATTTTTTCAAACAGGTTATTGTTTATCGCGTCATTGGATTATGAAAATTCCCAGCGAAATGAAATGAAAATTCATTCTGCTTGAAAGTGAAATTATTCACTCAATTTTTATTCGCTAATTTGCGGGTTTTGTGTGTGTGTGTGTGTGTACACGTTTTATTTGTGGTTTGTTCAGTGTTTTTTAAACCACACTAAATTTGTATTAGCGTTTTTTCAACTCTGCTCTTCTCAGTGCATTGGATATTGCAAAATCTGGTTTTCAAATATCGCCACATCGGTTTTACCATTATTTTTCGAACATTTTTTGTTTTTAATTGTTGATCTCCGGTTCTTTATTCTCTGTTATTCTCACGTTTTTCCATTGAAAATTTGATCTATTTTCTCCTTATCCATTGTTCATCTTCTTTGTTGTCAATGTTGTTTTTATTTGCGTCTTAGAAGTATTTTCCATTTGTGGAATGTCCTCTGGCTTCTACGTCGCAAGTCGAGGTGGCCATTTCTATTTGTAGCGTGCTGGCGAGTATTTTTAGTGTTGCCAAGCACCTCTACTCAAACTGATTTTCCAAACTGATACAATACCTAGTTCATGTCCTCAGTGAACCCTGTCTCACACCCTCTCTCTCTCTCTCTACCCCCCTCTCTCTCCCTGTGTGTTGGTCTTTGCTTGTTTTTCGTGTGTTTGCGTGTTCTTATCAAGTGAATATTTGTGCTTGTTTTTGAGTGATGGAATGCACTGGTTATAATCTTACATTATATGTTCGTATCTGCCTGTTAAAATTTCCCTCGTTAATATATATCTCCAACGTGATCCTTAGATCCGTTTATTTTTTACACCACAATGAATAGATGTGTTTTATGAAACACACACACACACACACACATACACGTCATGTCAATGCGTTTTACTTACTCTTACATTTTTCCTTTCTTCCTAAGAGGTCTCGAACACGTGAAATTAATCAAGAAGCCGAATAAAGTTTGTTTTAATATTACACTGCTCATATATATATATATATATATATATATATATATATATATATATATATATATATATATATATATATATATATATATATATATATATATATGTGTGTTTATTTTTCTTAAAATGAACGAATATATTCACATATAAACATAGCATAAAAGACAAAACAGTTGTAATACACATTTTCTAATGTCCGAACTCTTTTGTCTGTCTGTCTGTCTGTTGAGAATCAAGATGCTTGGAGATTGCAGTTGTGTGTAATTTATAATATTCAACGCTCTTCCCATTTAAACTATTTGATCGTATTTATCACATTTCGCTTGTTGCTTATGCTATTCGCTCGTTCGCTTGTCACTGCCATTCATTCTCTAGTTGCTCTTTCACAAGTATTCGTTTGTATGTGTGTGTGTGTGTTCGTGTGTAGAGTTATGCCAATGAATTGTATCAGTACACGTGTGTGTGTGTGTGTGTGTGTGTGTGTGTATAGGCATGTGTGTGTGTGTGTGTAGGCATGTCTGTGTGTGTAGGTATGTGTGTGTGTGTGTGTGTGGTGTGAGTAAGCACATCAGTGCTGGTGTTATGATTTGAGTGCAGTAGTCGTTGTGTCGTGCACTAGCGACCAGTTAACACTTCTCTGGAATACGAGGACCAGGGGAAAAGCTGACACTTGCTCCTGCATGTGTATTTGTGTGTGTGTGTGTGTGTGTGTGTGCGTGAACAAGTGAGGTAAATTTAGTAAGAAATCATAATGTCTAGCTTGGAGTCTGAGGCTAGTTCTGTGTGGACGTTATCTTCGTCTGGATCACCAGTGTCTTCCTCAACTTCATGGTGTTGTGACCAAGTGTGTGACATCGACGCAGTCTCCACAGATCTCTCCTCACCAAGTGAGCTCTGTTCGTTTCTATCTCTTCATCGTGATCACATCGGGGCATCTTGACTCGGTGTGCTGTTAAGAGAGAGTGAGGCCGTGTCTTGCATTGTTTTTTCTGATGAAAATTATGGATGATTGTGCTCGTGATCATTTCACTAGACCTCTGCTAGCATCTGTTTGGTTGAGTCAATTCTGGAGATGTTTTAAAATCAGGCAGTTATCTGTAAGTGACAGTGATTGTTGGATATTTTTCTTGCGTTTGTTTCGCTGTGACCTGTGTCTCAGTATATGGCTCCACTTTTCATGTCGCCTATCGTAAATAAAATCATTTTTCACTTGGCAATTGTTTCATTTCCCGCCTGTGAGGAATTCTTCACTGGTTTGGAGGTGGAGTTTTGTGTTGCGCTACGTTTACAGGAAGTGAAGTCATGTATTGTCTAGTTGAAATTCTGGAGGTGTTCGTGCTGTATGTATCGAGACACTTATCTCTAAAGTCGAACCTCCCCGGCGGACCTTATCGTTTATTTTGCTCCATATAGCAAGCCAGTTTTGTCTGGTCTAAAAAGGTCTGCCGACACTTATAGATATATCATTTTGAGCCATACAGCCTGTTCCTTGCTGGTCACAAAATCCAGTGGAAAATCCAATTTAAAATCAACTACTGCGCTCTTTGCAGTTCGCATTCCTCGTGATTTTTCATCGTTTTCATCATTTCACTGCGCATATTTCCGGGAAGAGGCTGAAAGCAATGCACACATGCCACATGGGTGCGTGCCACGTGCAAACAACGTGCTTATTGATAGTTGATGGAGTGAAAATATTTGTCGCGTGCAATGCGCGAGCTTTTGTCTTTTGTTTTATATCTTCTGAGTCTGCCGTTGGTGTGAATGCTGCAGAAATGTCATGTTTTACAAGGCCGGTGCACAAGAGTCACTATTGTTATTGTCACTGTGTCACGAAAATTCTTGGTTGATGATGGATAATTTCCTGGAGGTGAGATCCTGGTGGTGTTGGTGGTTTGTGGAATCGCGAATATTGCTGCCGGCTTCTTGCGTTGATTCCACGAAAAATGTGATTGTCCTGAGAAAGCGTTGAGTTTCGCTGAAACGGATTCGTGCGTTCAGCTTCGTGTTATTGTCAGGTACGATTGGGACAGGAGTGCATGATTCGTCTCAGCTCGTGACAGAATCTCGCGAATTTTAGAAGCAGCTCACGATCTTATTCACTTGAAACTTGTTTATATATTTTATGTATGCAATACGCAAGCTTTTGCGTTTGCGTGTGAGAGAGAGAAAGAGAGAGAGAGAGAGTAATTTCCGTTCAGCCAGAGAATGTTTATTTTTATCGTGTGCAGAATCGATTGCGTATTACACGGAACGATCTTACCTACATCATAACTGCGTCACTTGTGAAGCACGCGGAAATACCGATGACACAATATTCAACCACTTGGCACCATGACACAACCACAACCACTTCAAACACACATCTACACGAGCTTACACTTGCTCGAATGTCTGTCCACTTATTTTCAGTGTATTCCCTATATCAGAACATCAAAATAAATCAGGTGGGACTTCTCCGATCTCAGGTTATTCCTGTCTACACTTGCTGAGAAGACGTACATGAATTAAGACGTACCTTTAATATATTGGAGCAATACAGTTAGAAGAGTGTGGATATGGTGGCATGAAAGACACAACTGTGATTCCTGACTTGTGCTTTTATATGCCGTATTTCTCCTACTTCCTTCATTCTCTCCTCCAGTTTCCATCATTTCCACGTGCAAAGTGTGTAGAGGCGGCATGATGCGGCTTATACAGCACTTGCGCTCTTCCGCTGTTATTTCATTAGTTCTGTTTGTCTGGCACAGTGGTTCTTAACCTTTTTTCTCTCTGATTCCCCAGTTCTCAATGAGCCAGCTCTTCATTTTCCACACACCAGCACTGATAAATTCAATTGTTACATCAAAGTAAATGTCAAGAGGTCATTAGAAACAGAAATAAACGAATTTGAATTGATAAAAACAAACACATAGTTGTCCTGTTCTGTCCGACCTTTAGCTTCCCACTTGGCAACTCTTCCATTCCCCACCAGGGGGGAATTCCTCACAGGTTAAGAACTGCTGTTCTGGGCGGTTGATGTTGTCATTTTGCTGTGTCGATAGTGGTGTATCGAGGATATCACGTGCTTTCAACGCTTTGATTACGGAGAAAAAATACTAATCTTCTATTCCCCGGACATATGCAATCGTAATAGATCCTTGGCTAATATAAACAATAATGTCCCAGACGGTAATGATTAGAATTCCCGCGGAGTATTTCTCAAATTTCACGCGCCCCACTTTCAATAGCACCGTCGTCTAGGTTCACATATCGCCTGTGTCTGTGCTATGTCAACGCACAAAACGATTGCATTGACAGTATGTCTGTCTGTGTGTGTGGGCTGGATAGTTTACGTTGAAGTGCATGTTGTATTTTTGCGTGTGTATTTCACGAGTGCACATCATTATTGCCAGATGACACGCAGCTCAAATCGCTGGTTCTGTCAGCGATTTTGCAGATTCAAATATTAAAACTCATAAGAAACGTTCCACTCCGAATTTGATCATTCGAAAATTGTATGACATGGTATCTATAACAATTATATTTTCCAGTTTAGTCTTTATTTTTAACTGTACAGATTATTTTCTGTGCTGTCTTTTGAAAACAGCTTAGTGTGTTGTTTAGCTTTGTTATTACAGCAATTTTAACAACTAGTCACAATCACATTCTAATATATTTACATAATTCGTAGTGGTTCCAGAAGATTTGTTTCAACATTGAAACACATTCACGTAATTGCCAAGCTTATATTCGTTTATGTAATAATATATGCATGACTGATTGTGTGGTGTTCTTTGACCGCATGTGTGTGTGTGTGTGTGTGTGTGTGTGTGTGTCGGTGTATCGTGACACCAGTTTCTGACCTGGATATGACCGACCTGATTGATACTGACGACCTGTTCTCCGACAACCTCACCGATCTCTTTGCTCTTCTCACTGGCGAAGATGTTAACCGTCTCTCCAAGTCTTGTTCGTTGGACCAGCAACTTCTGGAGCCCGGCGTTCATGATGAAGATGACGAAGGAGCGACAGGTCAGTTCTACGACCAGTTGCTCAACAACACCATGGTGTCAGCGGCCGAACAGGAAGACAGGAGCTGTTTCGACTCGCACACGCCGTTCAGTGCGTCAAGTCTTCACCAGACTCCAGATCTCCAGACGTCAAGTCTTCTCCAGACTCTCCCAGTCCAGCCTTGCATCGTCCGCTCTCCAACATCTCTTGAGCAGAACGCATTCAACACACTCAACTTGCAGCAGCAGTCTTCGTGTGACCACACCTGTAATCTCGCTCACTGGCCTCCTGTCACCTCTCGTGACGATGAACAGTCGATGATTTCGGAGTCAACGCCGACTCCCGCTGTCCAGAAGTGTGCAGACCAAACATCTACCAGCGACAGCCAACACATCCACGAATTTCAGCATGATAACTCGCTCAGCTCAGCTTTTATCCAACATCATCCACAACATCATCCGCAACATCATCATCACCAGAATCCACGACCTCTTGTTTTCAAGCTCAACTTGCCAGTACAGCCAGCGATCGCTTCAACTGCATCGTTCTTGCCATCTGTCAGTTACTGTAGCACATCGACGAGAGCAGAAACCACGTCGACAGTCCCCGCTACCGTCCACATGGGGTACGTCCCATCACAACACGTGGTGAGGCTGGCTGCCGTCCAGTCCTCACCATCGCAGGGTTGTGGTGCGGTCGCGTCGTTGTCCACTCCTCTGTCTGTTCCTCCCGGCGCGGCGTTCATCGTCTGTCAGACTTCGACCTCCTGTCGCCGACCTGCGCTCGTTTCCCGAGTTAGGCCGACTGGCGTCAAGCCCGCCGACCGACGTCGAAGATGTCGCTCCGACGATAAACAGTTCGGCTGCAGCGAGCCCGGCTGTGGCAAGGTCTACGCCAAGTCGTCTCACTTGAAGGCGCACATGCGACGCCACACGGGCGAGAAACCGTTCGTGTGCGCGTGGGATGGCTGCGCGTGGAGGTTCTCGCGGTCGGATGAGTTGGCTCGACACCGTCGCTCGCACTACGGCATCAAGCCCTACGTGTGCGTCGTCTGCTCCAAGGCGTTCACTCGCTCCGACCACCTGGCCAAACACGGAAAGGTGCACCGACACACGCGACAAGCCCCCGCTCCTCTGCGCAGGAAAACGCAGCCTCCCCTGGCGCAGAAACACCCTAATGGCTAGCGAATGTAACCGCGTTTTTGTTCGTGCGCAAGTGGATGTGTTGAGTGTTGTTATGCAGAAGCACACGCTATATTTCAGTGACATGTCATAGGATTGTTGATGTTGTGTTGGTTCCATACTGTCTGTGTGTGTGTGTCTGAGCATCGCGTCTTGGTTGAGTAGATTGCTCTTTGATCTTGTGTTTGTTTCAAGAACAATGTCCACCCCGAGCTTACAAGTTGGTCGAATTTGTCTGAAAGACAGTATTTCTGCACGCCAGAGGATGCAGTGAAAATCAAGCGCATGCTCCATTTTAAGACCGATTGCATGCTTCTTTCTCGATCAAAGCTTAGCGGATTTGATTTGTAACTTCATGTTGTATTTTTGTTCATTGGTAGTTATCATCTTTTGCTTACTGTTTGAGCTCTGTGCCGTTTTAACTCTTGCCAAATGTTTTCAGTCACCGCGTTGAGCTTATTTGAAATAATACATCGATTGTATAGACACTAATTAATTATGTTGTTGTCCATTTATTTAATTATTTGTTCCGGCCATGTTTTTGCTCTCCTCTTCCTGTCTGTCTGTCTGTTGATGACCTGAAGGTACCTTGTTGATTGATTTTTTCTAATAGTTCTCATTAAAACCCACTTAAAGAGTGTTGTGTAAGTGTTGTCACTGTTCTTTGGTCATTGATGTACACTGTTAGTATAGACAAAATAGTCTGTCAATTGACAAGCAAAACCAGTGTGGTCGGTTGAACGAGACACAATAAAGTCTTGACTAGCTGTGAACGACCGACGCTTGGGCGTCACCAAGTCGCTGCTACCTGTCTCATGTCTGTCGTTGGCTCGAGACACTGCACGCTTATCGGCGGCAATAATGCTGAGTGCACGTGCTGGTGCACAATTGAAGAATGATAGCATCAGCATACACACACACACGACTGCAGTGTCAGTGTCTGCGTGTCAGTGGTTGCCAACCAATGGGCCGTATATCCTGGTGAGGAAGTTCAGAGCAAGAGGTTTGATAGATCCAGACGGGTTAGCGCCTTGTCTATTGTCTCACATCCTAGGAAGAGAGATAAGGAAGCGAATTATGTCTTGTCACAAAAGTCTGATCTAAACCAGAACTGCAGTTTTGTCTCTAGCGGTAGTTTCAAACCGGGCAAAATATGCACATAATTAAAGCTAAATTGATTGAAATAAGCAGTGTCCATTGAACTTGGTAGCGTGTCGATTAAGCCTGGTAAAAACCCGGCCAAGTTATCGGCAGGGTGTAATTCATGGCCCTTGAAACAGCCGGTTATTTCAAGACGGCATTCATTGCTCAGCAACGCACAGGTTCAACGCAAACGTAAACACACACACATACACATGCATGCATGGTAACCGAGGCAAGACCACACATCTCATTCATTGCGCGGCAAATTCCAGCGGTGCAGAGGTGAAGTGAGATGAAGAATTGATGAGATGAGGAGTTGAAGACATGAAGAGTTGAGGATATGAAGAGTTGAGGAGATGAAGATATGAAGAGTTGAGGAGATGAAGAGAGCAATTGACGCTACTATACTGGAAGATGTTATTTTAGAGTGGACACTCACAGAGCACGTGGACATGTCAATCATATGCACCCAGTGACTCAAGAACACACACACACAACATACGAGTATCGTCGCAGGAGGAAATTCCCATGCAACGACGAATTGCAGCGGTATCCACAACAGCTTCTCTGGTGCATTTTGAGTGTGTGCAGGTTTACACAAACAAAGACGTGGCAAAAAATCATATTGTATGCACTTAGTTTTGCGTGAGCACCACGTTAGTTTTTGCATGCATAGAATCTTTGTCTTACCAACGCAGAAACATTGTACTAAATTTTGCGCTTTAGAAATCCCTCGTGTTCAAACGCACGTGACTCAATCCATCAACAAACCGCAGTCAAAACTCAATTTATATTAAATAAACCACTAACACACACACACACACACAAACACATGTAAAACACACATACTCCCAAAACCCACCAGATAATTCCCCACACACACACACACAAAAAGTGCCGATTAAATCCGACGCAGAAGGAATGTCAGATATTTGTCACGAGATTATTTGTTTATTTGCCGACAAGTGCAGCCAGAAACACAGAAACACCGTGTTCTCACTTCGCGGAAATTATCGCAGCCAACAAGAATGTTGTACCGCACACACACACACACACACACACACTGACACACACACACACACACACACACACACACACACACACACACACACACACACGTGTCTGTCTGTCTGTCTTGCCGACCAAGAAAATTTACGATGACGAAAATTCGATCATATAGCCTGCGTCACTCTGAGAAAACGTCGCTAAATTAAATATTATCCGTAAATTATCGCTAGTACTGCTGTCATGACTTAAGAAGCACTAAATAAATCACAAGAAAAGATCCGACGATGTTTTGCTTTGGCAAAATATGATACTATTTTGAAGTTGATTCGTATCATTTTGACGTTGAAACGATCAATAATTTGCCTTGAAATAAACAAAAAAAAAAGACACAGCAAAAACCAAAAGACAACAGAGAGAAAATAACGAATTATTTAATAATGAAAAAACAGCAAATTACACACTTTTCTCTCGGCGTTCGCTCATTGAACCACATCCACTCAACATCCACAACAAGTCCAGAAAATTTAGCGTAGCAGCTTGGATCTTGTCGAGAACGCAATGTAGAAAACTATCGCCGCCACCAGAGCGGCCATAAACTCCGAGTTCACCAGTGGACCGCTGTACACTCCCTAACACACACACACACACATTACATTAGGTAGATACTTATATAGCGCCCTACACCTAGAGGGTCTATAGGGCGCTGCACACACACATACACAAACGCACACACAGAAAGTGAAAGGTAAAGAAAGAAGAGAGATAATTTACACCTTATAATCATCACTAATATAGAAAATGTTCTCCAGAGTATAATACGATTTCACCATGAAAAAATTCTTTGAGTGTTTTTTGAAGACAGGGATAGAATTGATAGAACGTAGTGTTGGGGAGAGCTTATTGTAAAGACGGGGTCCTAAGATAGATAGACAGCGATTATAGTGAGAATGTCTAGAAGGAAAAGCAGGTTCCAATAAGAGACGAGAATCATCAGTTGACCTAAGTGTACGAGTAGAGTTTTTAAAAGACATAATATCGAATAAATACGAGGGCTTACGGAGAATAAGAGTGGAATGGACACACACACACACACAGATACACACACAGTGTTCCCGTGCAAACCCCCATTGATCGTTCTACCGTCAAGAAAATATTAGCCTGTTCTCTCCCTGGGAGGTGGGATTGATGGAGATGAAATTCAGCCCGCTAATCTGCACCAACAGGTCAGTCGGAAACTGCTTCCAAGGACAACACACACACACACACACACACACACACACACAACTGCGCAATACACCATGGCAACACACACACATGCACGTTCACATACCAAGTGCGCTGTATAAACACACACACACACACACACACACATACCAACTGCATTATGAGGTGTGCAACATGTATCAGTACGACTGCAAGAAATAACTGTATGTGTGTGTGTGTGTGTGTGTGTGTGTGTGTGTGTGTGTGTTTAAGCGCATGTAATTATGATTCCCATCAGCAATGTGCAACACACACACACACACACACACACAAACATACAAACACACACAAACACACACAAACATGCAACAAGTCTTCTCAACACAAACATACATTGACACAGACTGATAAAACGCCAGCTTAATCGTCAAGCAAAGCTAATAAACGCACACACAAACACACACACACCAACAAACATACACATAAACACAAACATAAACACTTGGATATAGGCATATCGATCGACCGGGCCACTCACAAACACACAAACATGCATACACACACACAAACACATTGAAAGAATGAATATTTTCGATAGCAAGAGAACAGGAAAAAAACAGGGAAAATCAATATAAATCTGATCAGAAGAAATATTCGGAAATAAATTTGAATAAAGCTAGAAACAACTGAAAAAACGGTCATATATATTTTTATATATATATATATATATATATATATATGTATGTATGTATGTATGGAGCCACTGAAACACTGGACATAACAAAACACAGCTACAAAGAGAGAGGGGCAGAAGCGAGCATTAGAGACAGATAGAGAGAGTATGAGAGCACTCACAGGATGGTTGATGAGTACAGTAACAAGAGGCTTCACTGAACTGGCACTTGCCCCCGTCCTCTGAGCCTGACATACACACACACACACACACACACACACACACATACATTAAACCATTACCTGTCAGTCATCTCTTAAGAGATAACTTAAAATGACCATATTTCCTGTTTTTTTTAGTCTATATTAACACACATATTTAATCGTTAAGCTATATTTATTAGTGAACATTTCTTCAACATCAACACAATATTTTCCCCCCAAAAAAAGTTGGTTTAATAAATGAATTAATATGCAAGTTTGAAAACGTCAAAGTGGTTGTAGTCAGTATATAAATATGGTAAACAATGTTTTAAGACATGTGTTAAGACAGACGTTCATTATTACAATGTTTCATAATAAACCGACAAAACATTAATCCACAACAAGAACACATGCAGGTTGAGATGCGGTCATCATTCTGCCCTTCTGTCATATCAGAAAAGGTTGAATGACTCAATCGATGACACCTGTGTCCAGATTGCAATTCAGCACCACACACCATCACACACATCATGCAACACTGCACAGCACACACACACAACTCAGACGCCAACACAAAATCAATTCCATTAGGGACCTGTGGAACAGCCCGGCCACAGTGGCGTATCTTTCCTCAGCAGCTCAGGAGGTTGCTCGGCCAGACAACCTGAGGAACGTCAACAAGACCACCTTGAAACGCAGCAGAGAGAGAGGGGGAGATGAAGAGAGAGAGAGAGGGACGGTGTTAGGCACCTTTTTGACGGCGACCAGGCCTTCATCATCGTAGAGACTGATGGATTGTTGGCCGGTGGAGGCCGAGGACAGGCGTTCTGTCCAGCTCACTTGCCGACTGCCCACGCCACCGCCGGGCGACACCACGGGCAACAAGCGGTCGTCAACCAGCGCGTGCAACTCCATCTCCTGCCAGTTGCACCGTTGCAAGTTGCAAACAAGACAGACCGAGAAGATTAACAAAAAACGAACGTAAATCAACCCGTTCTGTTCATTACAACACACGCGCGTGCGTGCGATCGTGTGAAACGTACTGAGACAACAAATATACACTAACACACACACACACAGAGACAGACACACTTGACTTGACTAATGTTTTTAGACATACATTTGGTATAGTTTGGGATAATTCAGGCAAGACAGGTCATGGAAAACAACTGAAAAAGGACTAGATGTTTGAGAGATGTTAAGAAGTATAGTTTTCCATATACAGGTGTGTTGATGTCTGGAATCAGTTAGGAGAGAATATTGTAGGAGCTAAAAGCGTAGAAGCATTTAAAGAAAGACTGGATATTGTGAAATACTGGGAATTTCAGGGAAGATAGGTTAGATGGTTGGTCGGAGACAGGACAGTACGAGCATAGCTCATCTCCTGTGCTAAACAATTAGGTAAGTACACACACACAGACAGACATGCGTTCAAAATGAACATAACATCTGGATAGAAGGGAAACAGAAACTTAAGAAAATACAAGATAATAAAAAAATGAACGTTAATATAACTTAAATTAACAATTGAAATGAAGAAAGTTTAAAATATACAGCCTGAATAAACATAAACATAAATAAACAGTTTGAATGAGACGATAATGACGCACCGAGACTTGATTGGCGCATTTGACAGTGAACGTGGCGATATAAGCGACAGCGTCGACAACTGTGGCGTCCTGCGTCGTGTATGCCTCGGCGTCCACTTGTGGCTTGACACAGGTCTGTGTCGCGCCTGCAAGACACACATATTACGCTGAAACTAAGCAAAACAATTGTCTGACTCAGTCGTTTTTAACCTTTGTTCTCTAATTCCCCTCTTCTTAATGAGTCTTCATAATCAATCTCTTCATTTTCCACAACAGCGCTGATAAATTCAATAAATTAAGTAATTACATCAAAGTAAACATCAAGAGGTCATTAGAAACAAAAATAAACGTATTTGGATTGATAAAAACACACAGTGGGAAATTCCCCACAGGTTAAGAACCACTGGTCTAAACAGAACACTGTCTCATTGAAAACTATCTAAAAAGCGTAGACAGCAGCTGGGAATACGAAAGGAAAGCAAATTTTGGTAGTATCAAACATTTGAACGAATATGTAGCAAAATACAATATGTCCACGTTTGTAGTACCAAACAGTCGCAAAGATGTGTGAAATTTCACAGATAGATAGTTTATAATTTTAAATACTTTACAATCAAGTTTATCTTTCCTGAAATTTTTCAATTTGAATTTATCCTTCCTTTTATATTTTATAATATTGCTCAATTTGACAGCAGCATGCGTGTTCATTTCGAACAAGCAGTACAACGGTGTGACACGTTGAGAAGTTAAAAGTGCTGAAACAAAAAACACCCCACCGCATCTGCGAGCTACGATAACAAAAAATACTCACCGTAATTGGCAAAGAGAAGGACGGATATGGCAAATACTCGACAAAACATGATTAAGAATCTGAAAACACATTGAAACAAAAGACCATCAAAACTGATACGCCTGAAATACGATAGAACGAAAACCAGAAATACGAAGTTATTGGATCAATTGGTTTTCAACGAATCAATATTTGCGATCAACCCAACGAAACCAAAGAAAACCAAAGTGTGAAGCAAACATGGAATAAGAACAAAATCAAAATCGTCTAACACACCAGCTGTGAACGCACTCCACCAAATGCCATATATCCGCCATATATGTGTGTACCCGGTGATAAGCAACGTCACGCAGCGTGGCATATCTTTTAATTAATTGTTTTTGGAAATATAATGTTGTTTTTGGAAATATAATGTTGTTTTTGAATAATTGTGAAATTGTTTGATCAAACGTCAATATAGTTTTATTTATCGACGTTTGATACCTAAATAATTGATTCAAAATTAACTACTGCACATCGTTGATGATTTTAATATGAAAAACATTTACCATGGTACTAGCTATGTCTTTATTTGATTAAAATATTACTTATAAATGCGGTTTCAACTGCACAGCGAGGTGTTCAAACTGTAACGGTCGGGTGGTGTGAGAGCTTTCGCAACAAAATCGCGAGAATTACGAAAACTTCAGATTACAGATTAATAGTGCTTGCTAGATGCACGTGTCTCAGTTTACATTGAATAAAATAAACGTATTAGTTTTCCTCAGAGTTAAGGATTAAATAATTTATATGTATAATATAAAATGCAGGTAGAAACTCCATCGACTACGCTGCACAAATCTAAACACATTGGCATGGACGATTTGGAAAGAGAATCTATGCATAGTTTACCAGAGGAAATCGCTTGCCAACACTTTCCTACATCAGATTACCGCCAGGAATATTCTAGAAGAACTTCACACAAGCAGAATGAAATAGCTGAGTCGCCGTCAATCGCCTACTATGAACTCAGCAATCGGCACAAGTCCACAATGTCGGCCTCAGGAGATAAAGCAGAAGAGAGCCAATGTGAGTTTGATCAATTTTTCATTGTTCCTGGAATACAGGGTGCTTTGTCTACCGCTGAATTCGATAAAATCAACACAATCCAGACAGATCGTGAGAACTATGTCAGTGGAGATATGCAGCCTATATCTTGTGACCACCCGAGGAATGATATGACGGAAGACATCACATCACAAGGCAATGCAAACGCCGGGGATTGGAGATTACTGCAGCAACAGCGCATACAAGGACTTGAAGCGGCAATTAACGAAAAAGAACGCAAGTTTTGCCGAGATCGTCGAAGTTTTCACGAGGAGAAAAACAATTACACGAAGAAATTACATCAGCTACAAGTGGAATTATCCAAGGAGCAAGTTGAACGAAGAGCTATTGAAAGAGACAATGGTGTGTATTTGGAAAAGAATCAGCTTCTAGAAGACAAAATTGCCAGTCTGAACAATGAGATGACAATATGCATGGGTAATCTACGACAAGGTGAGGAGGAGAAACATAATCTACACAAGCGGATATCGGAGTTGGAGAAGCAAGTTGACATGCTACACGAAGCCAGAAGGAAAGCAGAGTCCAGTCAGGAAGAGAACGCACGACTCAGGTGTGACATGGATCAATACAAACTGTCCATTGATGAATTGACACGCGAGTTAAATGCACAGAAATCGGAACGAGAAGAACTAGCCAAACAGCACGCCACTATTCTAGTAACAAACCAAAGTATCCAGCAGGATTTACTCGATGAAAAGAAGTTGAACGCGGAGCTGTCGCAGAAAATCGGCGAGCTGAATCAATCAAGTGACGAGTGGAAGGCGTCCGTTCAAGCTGAGCAGGCCAGACAAGAGAAGAAGATCACTCTTTTAATACGGGGAATGCGAGCGATTGAGGACGAGTGGAAGCAGCGCTACCAAAAACTCGACGCCTACCACAAACAGAGAGAGAAGTCTAGCACACAATCTAGTCAGAGCAAAGAAACCGAGCTGACGTCTGCTGTGAACTCTTTGAACGACCAACTCAGAAAATGCCGACAAGAAATGAACCAAGCAAACGATGAAATTGAGGATAAGGATGACCAGGTAATTTTCGGCTCAAATAACTCCTTCAACCTCAAACCAGAAATAAACCGCTGATAATTAACCGAAAAATCGATGAACACAGATAAATGGTTTATCAGATCAGTGATAAATATTTTATTATAAATTTACATAAGCATTTAATATTTCCTTAGTATTATATTCAATATTAAATATTGTTGACTCAACATCTTATTATGTAATTATATTTAATTTAATTGTCCAATTATATTTATTTATGTATTAGTAAATATATATTTAGTATTTAATAATTCAATGTTGTTTGTGTAAAATCCATTTCATTCCTTTGCATGAGCAAAACAATACGATACTCAACAATTAACCACCAATAACAACCGATAATATAGCATAAATCCTTTTACCAGTGTGAGTTTAGCAGATGCGTGGCTTGTGTGTGCCTGGCTGTAGATTGCAAGAGTGACAGGCGAGCTTGAGACTCAGCGACGTTGCGGACAGGAGGAGCAGCGGCAGATGGCGGCTGAGATGGCCGCTCGGGAGCTGACAATCACGCAGTTGCGGGCGCAGCTCGAGCGAACTGAACTGCGAGTCTCTGCGGTCGCAGAAGCCACCGCGATGCCAGCCAGCCAGCAGCAAAACAGCAAGCCAGAAAGCGTGTGGCAGCAAGCATACGCACGACTCAAACAATTGACCAGACGTCTGATTGAGGAGAACCAACGACTCAAACAACAGCAGCGCTGCTTAAACAGAAGCACGTGCGACGAGAAGCGAGAACGACCAGATGAACTGGGTGGAGCTGCACCTAGGTTGGCTGAGGAGAACGATTGTCTGCGTGAACTGCTAGCACAAGCCAGAAGACGGCAGAGACGTACGGCGAGAAAAAGCGAGGTTTCTGGTGTGACTGCCGAGTACACGAACATGCTGCGTCGACTTCGCCACGTGACTCTCAGCTGCTCCAAGTTGAGCGAGCTGATTGAGGAGCGGGACAAGACAATCAGTCGACTGGACGGCGAGTTGCGTCGTCACCGAGCAACAGCCAACAGTCAGCGCTTCTTGCAGCAACACAGCGGCAAACTGCAGCGTCTATTGCACGCCGACAAACCTCTGTCTGCCTCGTCGCCGGTCGTCACCTCCTCAAGTGCCACCAGAGAGGACGGTGATCACGCGGGACATCACGAGGAGTCACCGTACGTACAGGCGCTCAAGTACAAACTACAACTGGCCGCTAGCTACATCACGCAGCAGGCAGAACAGTACAAACAGCTGTGCGATCAGCTGGAGCGAACCAAGCATCTGCTGGCAGCCCAGGAACATCATCAACGACGGAGTCAGCTGATTGGCGAGGCCAGACAACACTTGCCTCAGTGGAGATCGTTGGGCGAGCTGAATGAACTCTGTGATTCATCTTCGTTCCCATGGCATAACAGTATCTCTCATGGACTTGGAATGAGTTTCAGTACAGACGACGACGAGGACACATCACGCTCACTGACCGATCTAGACTTGAATCACAAACCGACGCTGACTAAGACAACCACGTGCAGTGTGGAGGAAGATTGGAACGGCTCTGATCCCAGGGATAAAACCCAGCCGAGGAGCAAGGAAACGGCGTTGCCAAAAACTGTCTACCATCGGAACGACGAAATCATTGCTCATAAAGCAAGAATAGAAACAAAGGAGAACACACAGATGACAGGAAAGAGAAGAAGCAATGTTGCCAAGTTGGATGATGTCACAGGAAGACACTCACAACGTGGCTTCTTCAGCTGAGTTTACAAGGTTGAGTTGAGTGTTGTTCAAAAGGAATTTAACCACGTGACATATGGTATTACTTAGCATATCTCACTTGGTGATATTGACACTGAAACATCACGCAACCTTACCTTACCAGACACAAAAATTGGGGTAAACATCAGACACTGTGTGAAGCTCATTAGAAGTCCTTGTTATCCAGTGAAGCGATGCTTCCGAAATGGACGTTGGTGCATAGTTGACTGTCCTACCGTTTTCACAAGGACAACCTGATTAAAAACTCGTGACTAAAAGGTAATGTCTCCCCTCAGCAAAACTTCTAAAGTAATCTGTTGAAAGTGAAATTATTCCATAAATAATGCATCATAAGACCAAAATCCATATGAGCACGGACCTCCTGCACAAATGTCCACGATTTTGAGTTATTGAAAAAACCGGGTACTGCAACAGAGTATTGGACAAACTTGACCACGGAAAACTGAAAATACAACGCTATTTTTGGCACTGTCAACTGACATTGGAATTTATATGCGACAACATGGAATATCAACTCAAGCCTGCGCATTGATACGACATTCCCTCAACGTGAATATTTCAAACTCAATGTGAAAATATGCAACGCAATGGCTTGCAACGCTGTGAATACAACGCAAATGCATATGCTTTACGCTGGCTTTTTTAAATGAAAACAGGAATGCACCACACGACGCGCGTAAAAACCGGCCAAACCTCAGTCTAGCAGAAGTGCACTGTATTGAAAACCAAAAGAGAAAACAAAACACACAATTTATATATGCGAAAACACAATACAGGATGACGCAAAGAAACGATGCTATTTTTTGGCGAAGGCAATTTTCATGGTGTGTGTCGGAGTGATTTTGAAGTTTTGCAGTGCATCTTTAGCGGCCATTGATTGGACATCATTTTCAAACTCAACAAACGCAATATCATGCCGACCCGGCACCAAACGAACCTCCTTGAAACCGGGAAATCTAAACACACACACACACACACACACACACACACACGTTTAAGCATAGTATATTCTGCACAGGGCCGCACATTTGGAATTCGCTTCCTCACAAAATTAAAGCCAACATATATAATGGTACAATAAATATATTAATATAAATATATATATGTCACTTGCTAATAATTACTTCCAGATGATCTAATTGTCTCTTTAATTCTCTTCTTATTTATATCTGCGCATTGTCATATTGTGATCGTAAATTAACACATGTGTGTATGTGTGTTGTATTACCACGTGCTTTATTATAAAAAGTTTGTCCGACGAAAAGCTTAGGCTTGTCGGACTTTTTCCATGTCTGTTGTTACATGTTAATGTGTGTTCATATTGTGCGCTTGTGTGGGAATATATCTACAATCTACAAAAATCTACACGTACACAAAGAGCCATCCATAATATTTGAAACTCTACATTGAAGTGAAAAAACAACACACACGCAAAGGAGATATAATTTATCCTTGAATCAGAACTGAGGCTGGAAGAAAGCGGCTAAATTATGATGCTGCTAGATTCATGTATGGTGTGTTTTCTTCCTAGTATGTGCTTATACTTGTGTGTGTGTGTGTGTGTATATATATGTTTGTGTGTAAGTGTGATTTGATGTCACATATACATACCGTGTAAGTATGCATATATGGGTAATTATTTGTCAGTGAGAGTGTGTATACATGTATTGTTTGAAATTATACTGAAAAAGCCAACTTATTTGAGTGTAATGAAGCAATTTACTTAACTTTACTTACAGATCAACATGAATAACATGGTTAACACAAACGATATCGACTTAGTTTTTGCAAGAAATGCGCGCACAGAAAACACTAAAAACTGAAGAAGACACGTTGTCGAAAAAGATTAAAAAATTACAGTTTTCCCTTTAGGAGCGTGCATAAATGGGACCACAATTGAACGGCAAAATAGTTGAAGCTAGAAATATAAGCTCGTTCAAATATGCAAGCTAGATTAATTATGGAAAAGAGACGGGACAGCACGAGCTTAGCTCATATCCTGTAGAACAACTAGGTGAGTACACACACACACACACACACATACGTGAAGTGTTTTGAAAGTTCACTAATTGAACTATACACAAGGATTGAGACATTAAATTGCACTACTAAGAACTAAACTTGAATTGGTCCATTTCTTGCAAATATCGACGGGGAATATTTCGCGGGCTATGCAACTAGTATCAGCTAGAAATCACACTTGAGCTGATTGTGTGAAAATCTCGAAATTGTACAAATAAAATGTACGTATGTGTGTATGTGTATATGTATATGTATGTGTGTGTTTATATGTATGTGTGTGAGTCTTACTGGTTGAAGAGCATTTGCAGCATCATCTCGTTGGTTTCATCAGGCAGGTTGGTGAGGAAGAGGATCTGGTTGGGCGGCTGGTCAGGAACCATCAGACTGACCGTCGGCCTCAACTGAGCCACACCGGCCGCCACCACTTGATCCGTGCCACCATTGGCGGCGCCACCAACACCGCCAGCCGTCGCAGAAACACTGGCCTTCTTCTTGGCTGGCTTCTTGCTGGCAGAGACGGGCGCTTGCTTCTGTCTCACGCGCTCCTGATATGTTCCCTTCAGCTTGGCCACCGCGTCTGACTCAGACTTGCAATACTGAATACGCTGAACACGCGCGCGCACACGGACAAACAAACACACACACACACACACATCTTGTCAGTTTTTACAGTCGTATTACTGAGAATATACAGGAAAGAGGACAGTGGACAGATGCTGTTTACATAGATTCTGAAAAAGCATTCGACAAGGTCCCTCACGATAAATTACTCTACAAGTTGAGGACCATCGGAGGAATCAACGAGGAACTAGAAACATGGATGGGAGACTTTTTGAAAAATAGACGAATGAGAACGTGTCTCAGAGGAAATTTCTCGTCTTGGCGGAAAGTGAAAAGTGGTGTGCCTCAGGGCACTGTGCTCGCACCAATCTTCTTCATGATATATATTAATGATATTGAAAAAACCGTTCCGAGTGGCATGTATATGAACTTGTTTGCAGATGATATTAAACTACAAACAAATATATCCTGCATAGAAGATTGTCAGACATTGCAAAAAGGTTTGGAAGAACTATCAAGCTGGAGTACAAAATGACAAATGCCATTTAATGTCGAAAAATGTCATGTTATACGCGTTGGAAGAGGGCAAGAACGGCCTTTCTGGAGGTACAAGTTAACAGATATTGAGCTAAAGGACGTCTCCAAAGAGAAAGACCTCGGAATAATAGTTCACAGCAGCCTTTCACCAGAAAGTCACATTTCAAATATAGTCAAGAAAGCGAATAACAAGATAGCGAACATAAAAACAGCATTTTCGTACATTGATGAGGGGATACTAGCGAAATTGATTACATCCACCATTCGGCCAACATTGGAATATGCAGAAATTGTTTGGAGTCCACATTTACAAAAACATATTAAAAAACTGGAGAAGGTACAGAAATCAGCCACAAAAATTTTAGGAAGCATCAAACATTTGGCATATTTCGACAGACTAAAAAAGTTAGGTTTGACAACGCTAGAAGAAAGGAGAGTTAGAGGGGATTTAATCTCAGTTTATAGATGTCTTACAGGGAAGGATAAAATGGAAAATCGGAAGTTGTTTCAATTCTCAAAATCTAATTCTCAATTCTCAAAATCTAATATGAATCACAGTTTTGGCCTATAAAAACGCAGGATTAAAAAGGACATCCAAAAATATAGTTTCCCAAATAGAGCAGTAGATAGATGGAATAGGTTGCCAAGCGACGTGGTACACCAACCAACGACACAACTGTTTAAGAAGACATATGACAACTGGAAGGCGGCATTACACTGACTCATTACTGCGAAGACAACTAGTAAGAACTAGTAAGAACATAAACACATAGGTGCACATGTCATGTAAAAACAATCTAATTATTATTCTTATTATAATTAATAAACTAGGTGAAATGGGAAGAAAGTGTGTGAACGTTGCAAAAATTGTATTATTGCAATCTGTCATGTGTCTTGATCAACAACAGACACACAGACATACAGACAGACACACAGAGAAGAACAGTATTAATAATATTAGAAAATAACAGCACACACACACACAGTGTGTGCAAATGAATATTAATACATAGTTAGTAAATAAATAATTTTCAAGGTTTTTTACAAATTGAAAATAAATAGATACGTGTATATTTGTGTATGTGTAAGCATGTATGTTTGTGTGTGTGTATGTTTCTCTGTAAGACGTATATTTTTATCAACAACAATTATTTATAATTTTCTCAACAACTGCAGCTTGTTTTGGCTAATTTGTGTTCAGTGATATAAACACACATATTTACAAACGCATTATGCGCGAATATGCTTTCTATATCAACAAACTCTACAAAAATATACTTTTTCTTGACCACTTTTAGTGAATCTTTTGTTTATGAGGAGTTGATAGAAGCATTGGGGGGGGGGGGGTTCAGCCCCCCTGGACCCGCCAGTACAAAACACACCAGTATACAAGCATTATTACACAGCTTGTATGTACGTAGCTTACATAGCTTTACATTACATAGCTTGTGTGTACGTGTATGTGGAGATGAACGATATTAGGGAGCAACGGTTAAATCATAGGTGGTGATTTGGTGATGTGAGAAGGTGATGTGCTGAGGTGAGGTGGTGATGATGTGGTGATGTGAGGTGATGATGTGGTGATGTGTTGAGGTGATGTGAGGTGATGATGTGGTGAGGTGGCGAGGTGATGTGAGGTGATGATGTGGTGAGGTGTTGAGGTGATGTGATGTGATGATGTGGTGATGTGTTGAGGTGATGTGAGGTGATGATGTGGTGATGTGCTGAGGTGAGGTGATGTGAGAAGGTGATGTGCTGAGGTGATGTGATGTGGTGATAGACACCATCGGTTTATCGTAGAACGGAAATCCTTGCATGGACCGGAGCGCGTTGGTCGCGCTGGAAATGTCCTTGAACACGACGAAGGCCTGTCCGCGCATCTTGAGCGTCTTCCTGGCCATGATGTCGAGGATCTGGCCGAACTGCGAGAAGATGGCGTACAACGACTTCTTCAACTCTGACGTCACACCACACAGAAGGATCACATTAAAATAGGCCAGTGGTTCTCAACCTTTCTCAGTGTTCGCACCACTGGATCCTTGATAGTTATATAGGAAAATATGAAAATACAAACGACGTAATGGCAAAACATTTTAATTTAATATTCATTCATACAACTCCTTTAATAGGATTAAGCAAAACCACGTTTTTCAGGAAAAATATAATGCATATGTAAAACATATGCATTATGATGTGCACTCGAAAATATTGGGAGAAAAGAAAAATTAAATGATAATGGAATATACTAATTTTAAATATGCAATGATTGAAAAAAAAGTTCCCACCTGTTTTTTTTACTTTCTCATTGAGGTTGTTGATATAAATAGTCTGATTTGGCCTGACATCCATCTGGAAACACGCCAATATCAAACAAGCCAGCAGTAATACACAGCAACTGAGCTAAACCAAATAAATCAAATTGAACCATCAAAAACAACCAGCCTTTATGAGAGAGATCAAACGGGAAATCTCACACAAATGAAGTTCATGCCATTATTTATTTATCCACCTATATTTTATTGGTTACATATAATGTAATCCAGCAGGTGTACATTTTCAGAAGTAGCAAGAAAAGTTACCAGGAAAAACAAGAAAGCAGACAAAAACTCAAGCAAACAAAACAGAAATTTGATATATTTAGCTTGATTATCTTTCATATTTCTTAACTGGTGTTTTACCCGTGTCATAATAAGGAGCTACGCTACACACTCTATTTGAGTCTCAGCAAAAATAAATACCGTTCTTCGTCCACCCGTCCAATATTAAGCCTCAATGAAAACGCCGCCATTTCAGATCGACACAAACAAGATAGTAATGCCGCACACAAAATACATACTCGACATATCTAGCTATAAGAACCAAGTTCTCTTTCAAAGTCTTTTGACAAGACTACAGCAGAATGAAATTTACCTCTGCTAAAATTATCACAACTCAAACTCAGCACAAAAACGCTGCCAAACGTTGCGACCGAACCGAGCGTCTCTAATGCGCACCAAACGCCTAGTTATCATTGACGGTGAAGACCCACTAAATATTAAACTGGGCAGGTTGAATTTCTGCTTTAATTTATGAATACAATACAAATATTTCTAAAAATCAAACATTTTTCACAACGGACAAGTGAAGACACCTAAAACAGTGAAAATTCACAATATAATATTAATTTTCAGCAAAAAACAGCGGATGAAACATGTATTTCCTTACGGATTTGCACATATTCAGAACCATACACGGAAGATAACCACACACACACACAGTCACATGAAGAACGACAAATACAAACACGAAACAACAAGAAATCAGTGATAAACGAAACGGAATCAAGTAAACAACACACACACACACACACATACACAGCAGTACAAAAATACAATAATCCAATACACACACACACACATACAAATACACCAGGACCGGTTTACAAAATACAGCCTCGGTTACACATACACACAACAGCAAAATAGCGGCAAAACTGGCGCATCCAACAATATCGGTCACCTGATTAACGCCTGTAACACACAAACACACACACACATACGTACACACGTGAACAAATTTATGAGGAGTATTGAATAGATTGCCTTAGATATTGACACAACAAATGCGCTTTTATCGAAACTTGCTTCTAGTGAAATTCTGAGCCGATACAGAATATTTAAAACTGAATGACAGAAGAGTCTATACAAATAAATAGCTAAATAATAAAATAAATATGTAGTTAATATTAATGAGAAATAATATCTAATAAAACCTATGATAACGAAGCCATTCACAATACAACACACATAACTAACATATATCTCACTGTGTGTCTATTGATGATCAAGGCGCATGGGGATGTGTGTGTGTGTGTGTGTGTCAGTGTATGTGTTTGTTTGTGTGTGTGTGTGTGTGTGTGTGTGTTTGCTTGTGAGTATGTATGCGTATTTTTGACACGTACAAATGTAATTTACAACCATTTACACAATTTATAATATTAAACACACACACACACACACACATGCGCGCGCAGTGTTTGCACGCCAGTTGTGTGTGTGTGTGTGTGTGTTTGTGTGTTTCACAAACAATCAGGTATATTTACAAGTAAAACACATATTAACAACACTAAAATATTATGGAGGCGGCGTTGTTCTCACGAATGACGGCCAGGCTTATTTGCTTCCACCAACGAGTTTTATAAAGTCGTCCATTTGTGTGTGTGTTTGTATTTGTGTATCCAAGTGCATGTGTGTGTGTGTGTGTTTGTATTTGTGTGTGTGTGTGTTTGTGTGTAGAACAGGTCGTTGAACTGACACACACACACACACACATACTGACATACACTGACAAACAAACACACACACACACACACACACACACACACTGACACACACACACACAAGCAAACACACACAAAATAAGACCAAACTGACCGGGATTTTTTGGCCGACTTGTGTTCGGAACTGGCGTGTCTTCGTCGCTTACTGCCCGAACTGCACCGAACAAGCGACAAAACCGACGCACCCAAGCACACAAACACACACACACACATAAATCATCTACAAGATCTACAGCTGCCAGATAATCGAGTCTTGCTTATGGAAAATGGCAGAAAAAAACAGATGAGAAATTTCACACAAATTTAGTCGGATTCAACTAAATGATAATCGATTAGATAAACGGCCAGACACACAAAGATGAGGGTGTATGACGGGTGTTCTCACGAGTGTTTGGACGGAGATTTCGAGGGAGACTTGTGCGATGAAGAATGCTTGCTCTTTTTGTGTTTTTCCGGCGACCGATGATGATGGCGTTGATGACTTCCCCCGTTGTGACGACTGAGAAACACACACACACACACACACACACACACACACACAAAGATGTACGTACACACACACACACACACACACACACACACACACACACACACACAGACAGACATACGTTCACACAAGTAAGCAAACACACACACACACACACAAACAAAGATGTACGTACACACACACACACAGAGACAGACATACGTTCACACAAGTAAGCAAACACACACACACATATATTTCATTTATTAAGTCAATTGTAAAGCACACACACATGCACACATGCATAAACAAAGATATAAGCACACACACATGCATACACACAGATATAATCATACATACACAGGCATACACAAATATGTACGTACACACACACATACAGACATACGTTAACACAAGTAAGCAAACACACACACACACGCACACACAGAGAGACAGACATACGTTCACACAAGTAAGCAAACACACACACACACACATTTAATTTATTAAGTGAATTGTAAAGCACACACACACACACACACACACATGCATACACAAAGATATAAGCACACACACAGGCCTACACAAATATGTACGTACACACACACACACACACACACACAGACAGATATACGTTCACACAAGTAAGCAAACACACACACACATATATTTCATTTATTAAGTCAATTGTAAAGCACACACACATGCACACACACACACACACACACATGCATACACACAGATATAAGCACACACACATGCATACACAAAGATATAATAATACATACACACATGCACACACAAAGATATAATCATACATACACACATGCATACACAAATATATACGTACACACAAGTGTGTGTGCGCGTTTGTGTGTACGTGTGCTTTATATATCTGTATGCCTTGTATACTTAAGCATGTTACCCCTTTGTTACTGTACATGTTACTGTAAGCATTCACACACACACACACGCACGCGTGCACGCATAACTATATATAACACGTCATATGAGCAATACAATATCCACACAATGCAAACAATAAACATAATATGCTAAGTTAACATTAATCCCAATACAAGGTACCGCAATGTTTTCTTGAATTTCAGAATTCTTAACATTTTCCTGTCACCCCTACATTACCCCCGAGCAATTGCTAAATAACCCCCGGGGTGTAATTTACCCCCAGGTTGGGAACCACTGGTATAGAGAGAGAGAGAGAGAGAGAGAGAGAGAGAGAGAGAAAGATAGATAGATAGAGAGGTAAACTGACTGTTTGCCGTTTTTCGACGCATATTCGTCCTCGAATTGAGGTCGATCCTTGTCAGCTTCTATGGCCTCCTTCTCCAGGTCTGACCAATCCTTACCTGATTCCTCATCCGATCCCAACTCTGACACACACACACACACAAACAAACACACACACACACATACACAGTTGATAAGTTATGCATAATGCTGAAACAACATGCTATACGGTTGTCGAACAAAAATCATACAATTACATCGGCAATTTATTTTCTAATATCGCTTAGTAATAGCAAAATTTATATTCAATGCTATTTCATATAGCTTCAAGTTCCCTTCAGGTATTTTTCCGGGATAAGCACAGATAAATGGCACAAGAAATCAGAGAGAGAGAGAGAGAGGTGGAGAAAGGAGAGGGAAGAGCAGGGATTATGGGACCGACCCTCAGATTCTGCCGAGTCGGACATATCGACTGAATATTCCGACTCATCTTCCTCCTCGCTGTCATCAGATTCCTCGCCAGAATCTTCATCACTCGGCTACCAACACACACACACACACACACACACACACACACACACACACACACACACACACACAAATGGAAATAATACCATGTCCGTGAAATCAGCCAGAAGATTAGAAGAAGATCGAATAAAAGAGAATGTCGATTAGATATAGAAAAAGAGAGAGAGATAAAATGTCCGAAAAACACACACAAAAACAGACATATATAAAAAGGCGGGAATATGCAATACGTCAATTGACACCAAACACAAAAACAGAAACCAAACATGCGAACATACAAGCATAAAACACACCAGAAACAAAGAGAATAGACTAGAGACGAAAGTGGAGACAATTAATGGTACAGATGTAAAAGATCTTGTGAATGTGAACATGTGTGTGTATGTATGTTTGTGCGCGAAATATGGGACAGACAGACAGACAGACAGGGAAATATGTGTAAAAGACAAAAAAAGAACTAAATTTATTTACAGACAAGAACGTGTGGGGTACAGTGACGCACAAGCACACGCCTACAAGATGCCACACCACTATCATGTCTGGAACAAGACTCACATCGTCACATAGGACAGCACACACACACACACACACACACACACACACACACACACAACTCTAACAACCAATCAGCGGTGAGCCGGTCAATTGCTCACCGCCGCGGGGCATAAACACGTAACAGCATGACACGCATACACACATACAAACACACACAATCACACACATACACACACACAAAATCACACACACACACAAAATCACACACAAAATCACACACACACACACACACAATCACACACACAATCACACACACACACATACACACACACACACACACACACAATTACACAATCGCACACACACACACACACACATACACACACACACACACACACACACAATTACACAATCGCACACACACAGTCACACAATCACACACACAGCAGGTGGGAAACAGTGTGGGAGCACCTTGAAATCATCCTCCTCTTCTTCTCCGTCCTCAGCGGCATCATCCGAGTCCGAGTCCGGACTGAGGAAACTCCAGCCGCCGCCCTCGAAGAAGCCCTCCGGATCGTCGAGAATTGTCTTCATGATTTTGATCCAGTTGAGCGACTGCACGCCCTCCGTGTATCGGATGTCCACCGAACTACACCGACACACACACACATTACATTACATTACATTAAGATATTTATATAGCGCCCTACACCTAGAGGGTCTCTAAGGCGCTGCACACACACACACACACACTCAAGCAAAGTACATACACATTCACAATCACACACACCAACACACACACATGCACACAGACAGAAATAAAATAGTGGAAAAAAAATCAAAATCAAAATCAAAACACAAAACAAAAAAAACACAACAATACACAGACAGGACATAGAATGGACAACAAACATACACAAGAACAGGAAACACATACGCGCGCACAAAGAGAAAAAAAGAGAGAGGGGGACAAGGACACACACACACACACACACACACACACACAGGTTGAACAATAAACAGGAAGGAATAGATAAATGAATGTCGAGGAGAAATCCAACAGTCCCTGTCCACCCAGCAGTAAATGATGGTACCAGATATCAGTCATGTGTTGTGTCATGCATTCTGGGGAGGTGACCCTCTCTAATACGTCTTCCGTCCTTGTGGCGCCATAGCGTGGAGAGGGTCGGTTCTGCGGTGGCAGCGAGCTGCACGGGACACACCTGTGTGTGTTCATAAGCTTCGGCTTGTTCCCGTGTAGCAGCTGCCACTTAGGCATTTAACCACAATTTTAAACGCCATTAGACCAGTGGTTCTCAACGTTTCTCAGTGTTGGCACCCCGGGGTTCCAATCAGCAGTCAGTTCTCGTACCCCCTGCATGCTTTGATAAGCATACTAAAATATAAAAATACAAACGACGTAATAACATAGCTTTTTATTCAATATTCTTTCATACAACTCCTTCAACAGGATTAAGCAAAACTATGTTTTCAGGAAAATTATAATGCATGTGTTGAACATTTAATTTTATAAAAAATATGCAGGAATCCTCGCATCCCCTGGAAACCAGGCTAGAACGCCTGCATTACAGTGAAGATTGTATTTCAAAAGTAAGAAAGTCAGAATGATGAGAAAACAAAAGAGTAACAAAAAACGCTAGAAGAAATTGTTGAAACGTAATATTGTTGAGAATGACAGTATGAGAAAATGATAAATCCAGATATAGAGAGAGAAAGTGAGAGAGATAGATAGAGAGAGAGGGCGTACTTGAGCCAATCCTTCACTTGGTCCAATTGATTCATTGGTACCGAGTTGATGTGTGCCGTTTTCTTAGTGTAGTCTTTGAAAACAAACACAATATCGAAGCTTTTCAAGTGAAACTGCACGCGCTCAAAATGTACCAGTTCCAGCTCGTCGAGCATTATCACGAATGGCGGCTGACACACACACACACACACACACACAGGTGTGGTTTCATAAACGTTTTTACGCATAGCACTGGCAAAGACAAACTGGGTAGAAAAAGTTGGGCAGTTTGGTTAGTGAGAGATATCGAAGGGGACACAATAAATGCCTTAGAGGCAGACCAGAGTGGTTATAGGGATATGAGAAAGTATAGTTTCCCTAATAGATGTATCGACATTTGGGATTGTCTAGAAAAGGAGGTAGTGGAATCAAGTAGTATTGGACAATTTAAGCGTAGATTAGACAAAACAGACAGGGTTTTTAGAGACATCACAGTCACACTAGTGAGTACACACACACACACACACACACACAAACAAATACAAACGAACACATGCATTCAAGTTAACGAAACGGAGAGCGAATATTGTACTGGACGGTGTAGGAAGTGACCCCTAAAATACCGAACAATGAAAAACAGTGACAGATTTTAGAAACAATAAAAAAGCACAACAAACAAGTTTTTTTAAATTCTTTCAAATTAAACAAAGATTGAAACAAAACGAAATTGTTTGAAAAACACATTTGTGAGAAACAAACACACACACACACACACACACATACACACATCACAGACATACACACTGACACAAACACACATACACACACACACACACATCGCAGACACACAATCACATCACAGACACACAATCACACATCAAAGACACAGACACACTCACACACATACACATCACAAACACACATACACATCGCAGACACACACATCACACACAGACACACAGACACACCCAGTCGACAAGAGAGACGAGGGCGGCCGAGGTTGGTTGCAGTAGAACTGTCGAGCGAAACGGACAGCCGAAGAAACTGAGATCACGAAACGGAGAGTCGAATTCCAGCTCTCGCTTGGTGATCGATTCAACCTAACAAACACACACACAAACAAACACGCATATATAGTGTAGTGTCTATACATACATACACACACACACACACACACATCGAGGACGAGAGAAAGACAGACACACAATCCAAACACGCTGCTGAAGGGATTCAGAAGATACAAAAGAACATTTAACACAGACACATACATGCGTACAGACACAGAAAGAGAGAGAGATAGATACCTTGTCGGCGAAGCTACGGAACGCAGTTTTCAGTTTGTGTCTGAGTTCACGTTCTGCCTGTTCAGAGGCCATGTCGTCACGATCATGCATGTGTTGATGTTTGCCCAGGTCGGTGGTGATCTCGCCAACCTCGGTGAAAAACTGCACGTCCACGTGCTTCTTCTTGCCAAACATGATCGCATGCTGCCATCCAACACACACACACACACACACACACATACACACACACACACACACATGCAACTAACAGAAGCGTGTTTGTGGAGAAGAACACAGGATTTACGAGAGCAATGAAACATCTGGACATTAACAAGCTGAATTACAAAGCAAGCCCACAAATGAACACGGAAGCTGAAAAACAAATCTGATAGTAAACAATTAGTCGAGGAATGTGAAGCAAGAAATGTGAAGAAGATATGTCAACGAGAAGATTGCGCCTGATTAATACAGCTGACACTCACCTTGAGATGAAAGTGTAGCAGAATGATCATCTCGTGATCGCACGGCTGGAAGAAGGCGGCGCGGATGTTGTTGTAGAGAATGTCCACTTTGTCGCCGCGAATCGACGTGTAGCGGAATCCGTTAGTGTGAGCCTCCAGCGAGCCAGTCATGCGTTTCTGCGATATTGTCGGTCGCATGTACAGGTCTTTGAGTTTGGGATTGCCCTTGACACTGGACACTACCAGCGTATCTTGCTTGACCAAGTCTGACTTGAGTTTGTCCTCGGCCTCGCGCGACTTGAAGCGTTTCTGCACCTCCTTGATCAGTCTGAACGCCGTGTTGAGGTTGGACGATGGAGAGCTGAGCTCGCCCGGTTCCTTCTTGTTGGTAGCACGAAATGTTCTGTCGCCCAACAAACAAACAAACAAACACACACACATATATAGACAAACACACAGACATATATAGACAAACACACAAACATATAGACAAACACACACATACACACAGACAGACAAACACACGCACACACTCACATAGAAACACATACAAACACATAAACACACACACACACTGAAATACAAACACAAAAACATATACAAACAAACAAACTCACACATGCGTACAAACACACACACACACACACATACACACATAGACAAACACACACATACACATACACGAACACACATAGACAAACATACTCAAATAGAACCACATAAAAACACACACAGACACAGATAAATACACACTCAAATACAAAAAGCACACACACACACACACATACACAAACAAACAAACTCACATATGCGCACAAACACACACACATAGAAAAACACACACTGCGGATGCTACGCTTACACTTCTTTGAAGAAGACGGCGTCAGGATTGGGAAAGAAGGCGTTCTCCTTGCCGAGGGCCGATCCTGGACAGAAGAAATTCACGCGCAAGTATGTGTAGTCTCCTTCGACCGACTCCGATATGTTTTTGATGGTGGAAATATGAAACGGCGTCGGCACACCGAACACTGGCAGAATTACCGTCTCGTACTTTTTGTCTGCCGCGGTAAAATATCACACACACACACACACACACACACGCACACACACGACACTTGAACACATAGCTCAATGATTTCAGAATGTCGCCCATAGAAACAACTAGTAAATAATAAGCGAACCGAAAAACAAAAAAGACAATTAGGAAAACACACCAAGACAAAGGTTTTTGGATATTATTGATAGAAAGAAGACAATTTAAGTGCATATACATGAACTTGCATTGACAAACACGAATCTTAATTTCGGCCTTCAAAAAAGAAGCCTTCAGATGGATGTGCAAACATATAGCTTCCCAAACAGGGAGCAATAGATTGTTGGAATAAATTAACTAAGGATATATTGTCAACCAAACTACAACACAAATGTTTATACAGAAGTATGATCTCTGGAAGACAGGAACTACGTGACTTTTCTGACTCTGATTTGACTGCGAAAACAACTCGGTGAGAACACACACAGACAAACAAACAAGTGCAGATACACACATACAAGTACAGACACACAGACAAGTACAGACACACAGACACACACAGACAAGTGCAGACACACACAGACAAGTGCAGACACACACAGACACGTACAGACACACAGACAAGTGCAGACACACAGACAAGTACAGACACACACAGACAAGTGCAGACACACACAGAGACAAGTGCAGACACACAGACACAGACACACAGACCGACAAAGAGCCGACACTCCTTGATCTCTGGCTCGCGCGGAACTTCGCTCTGGCGCTTGTAGGAGACCTCGGCTTGTCGCCGTTTCTCCACCTGACGGAAGCCGGCACCTGACTTAATACGGTCCAGCGCCTCGCGATTCAGCTGCTCGGCCAGCCGTTTCTGATGATCGCGGCGCTTCTCGTCGGCCGGCTGGTCTTGCTGCCAAACAACACACACACACACACACACACACACACACACATCAAATTGAGCTGCTTATAACGTGCTTTATACTCGTGGGTTTATAAGGTGCTCACACTCACTCACTCACTGACATATACACGGAAATAAGAAAGGAAACCAAACAATACCTGAAAGATAAAACGGAAGTAAGAGAATTAAAGAGGGAATGAAGCCATAAAAGATAAAATGGAGGAAAGAGAGTATGGCAGAACACACACACATAAAATGTATGGAAGAGAGAATATGGCTGAACACACACACATAACATGAATGGAAGAGAGAGTATGGCAGAACACACACACACATAACATGAATGGAAGAGAGAGTATGGCAGAACACACACACATAAAATGTATGGAAGAGAGAATATGGCTGAACACACACACATAACATGAATGGAAGAGAGAGTATGGCAGAACACACACACATAAAATGTATGGAAGAGAGAATATGGCTGAACAAACACACATAACATGAATGGAAGAGAGAGTATGGCAGAACACACACACACATAACATGAATGGAAGAGAGAGTATGGCAGAACACACACACAAACACACATAACATGAATGGAAGAGAGAGTATGGCAGAACACACAAACACACATAACATGAATGGAAGAGAGAGTATGGCAGAACATACACACACACACACAAGATGAATGGAAGAGAGAGTATGGCAGAACATACACACACACACACAAGATGAATGGAAGAGAGAGTATGGCAGAACACACACACACATATAATATGAATGGAAGAGAGAGTATGGCAGAACACACACACACATAACATGAATGGAGGAGAGAGTATGGCAGAACGTACACGCAGTTTATTCTCGAGTACAGCGGATCGCTTGCCGCGACCGAACATGTCAGGTTTGACTTCTTCTTCAGGTCGATCTTCATCCTCATCCTGCTCATTTTCGTCCTTCAAAAAGATGCCCACGTTCTTGATTTTCTTCTTGCTGTTGGTCAATACGGTGGCGCCCGTCTCCTGCGTGTGTGGCGCACACAAACATACATACACGCACACATATACACATATATACGCACACACACACACACACACAGACGAAAATACAAATACATGAACACACACACACACACAACCATACGCATACTCAAACACAGAGAAACACACACACATATAAATACAAACACACACATATATACAGATTCAAACAAGGACACATGAACACACACACACACGTTTGTTGATGCTGCTTATTGCTAGTGATACCGTCTGTTATGTTATACTGTCTGTTGCCGATATTGTCCTATAGCGATACTGTTCTATAAAACCGACAGTTGATGCTCCCACTGACCGTACAGTTAATGTTGTGTTATAATGCCTGTACTTGCATATATCATGTCGGTCAAAGAACTCGACACTCGATCCACATTTATTTGTCATGTTAGTTCTCATTACTGTGTATTCTTTCGTGTTGTATTGCTATTTTTGGTGAATATAGTCTTAAAAACATATGCACACGCACAATCAGGTACACTGACACTGACACACACACAAACACACACTAACACACACACACACACACACACACACACACACACACCTCCAGCGCAGCCACGGTGTCACCAATGAAGAGGCTGTATTTTTTCAGTTTTTCATCGTTGGCTGCCGCGGCGGTATCATTGGTCAAATCAGCCAGACCAACGGCCACAATGAACACCATGCCTTTCTTGACGGGCACGCTGTTCTTGGCGCCGATCACTAGCGCGCCCTCGCGAAACTCAATACCCGTCACAAAACTACACACAAACACACACACAAACACATAATTGCATTACATTAAGACATGTATATCGCGCTTTTCACCCGAGGGTCTCAAAAGCGCACACACATACACACACACACTCAAGCACAAGAGTCATACACATACACAATCACGAACACACACACTCACCTACATACACACACACAAAACAGACAAGTACATATACGCACAAACACACACACACACACAAACACACACATAATTACATTACGGTACAATATTTATTTTGCGCTTTTCACCCGAATGTCTCTAAAACACACACATACACACACACACGTACTCGTATATACTCGTGTATACGTACTCGTGTACACGTAGTATTGACTGAACTGCTTGTATGAGTGACCAATAAACTTACTTAAAAAACTTACTTACACACACACACAAATTCATTGTGATGAAGTGAAACTGGCTGTGTTGGCGTGGTCAATTGTCGTTTGTTAATTGTAAATTTATCAATAATACAATTACCTACTAAATATTTCATATGAGGTTAGGTTTCGTAAATTTTTCGTATTACTATATCCACTAGACCAGTGGTTCTTAGTCTTTTTCTCACTGATTCCCCACTTCTTAATGAGTCATCTCTTCATTTTACACACAACAGCGCTGATAAATCCAATAAATTCAGTTGTTACATCAAAGTAAATGTCATTAGAGGTCATTAGAAACAAAAATAAACGAATTCCAATTGATAAAAACACACACATAGTTGTCCTGTTCTGTCCGACCTTTAGCTTGCCACTTGACAACTCTTCCATTGCCCACCAGACAGGGCAATAGGGCCCGCGCAGATTAAGAACCACTGCTTTAAACTACTGCTATTTTAAGGGTAACAAAATCCAAGTGAGCCGCTTGCTCAGCTAAAGTTCAACTCAATGCCGCACAACAACAGCAACACAGTGATTAACACCAACCCTAGCGTCCTGGTGATTTTATCAGCCAACGCCGGTCGTTCCTGGCGCACATAAGCCAGTGTTTGTTCGTAGGCGTCGCATATGCGCGTGCCCGGTGTCAGACGAGCAATAAGGTACTCCTCGACGGCCACCAGGAAGGTGTACGTGTCCTGCATGGCTTGCGAGGGGTTCACCAGCAGTGTGCGCACCACATTCGAGCAGTAGGACTTGTAGCGCGCGCCCAGCGAACAAATAATGGCGCCAAAATGCAGTACGTTCTTATCACTGCATACAAACACACACACAAAAAGGATATAAAAAGTACAGCTTCCCATACAGAGCTATAGATAGTTGGAATGAACTACCCACGGATATCGTCGAAAGTGAAAAAATATCAGAGTTTAAAAGTAAAATTGATAGCTTGAGAGACAGGTCAGCTCGAGCTCAAGCTCAAATCCTGTAGAACAACTCGGTGAGTACACACACACACACTTATTTACCGAATTACTAAAATCCAACTCTCTACCGTTAGAAATAAAAGAACTACTCAATGTAGGGAAATATGCCATTTTCAAAAACAAATTGAAGAAACATTTGCTGGAGAAACAAACAACTGAAAATTCTGAAATTTCTCTTGTTTGAGGTAACATATATTTTCTCTCTTTTACACTCCTGTTGTTTTGCGAATTGCTTTCAAATTGTCGTTTGCAAATTGTTTGGTGTTGTATGATATATATCATGTTTGATTGTTATTCGATTTTATTGCCTTGTGATTGTATTATATTAATTTATTTGCTCACTATATATGATTTAAAGAAGTCCTAAAAGAAGCTTCGGCTTATAAGACTTTGTCACTGTGCTGTACGATTTTTTCACATGTGTGTGCTTATATGTATGAGTGACAATAAACCTAAGCAAACAAACAGATTCCGTACTTGGTGCGGTTCTTGTCGCTAGTAGATACGCACTGCGTACGTCTCGTTACCTCGTTGTCAATTATAGTGTGTGTGTGTGCGTTCTTATACAGTTTAACAACACATATTTTACTTTGATTTACGCGTACAGAATCACCCACAAATGCATACACACACACACAAATATACACACACATGGACGAACACACAAACACACACACACACACACACACAATGCAGCAGAATGCAAGCGTAAAATATACCCGTTTCTATTCATCCCATTCTGATGTGTGTGTGTGTGTCACTCTTGCGAAATTTTCACACACACACACACACATTTCATTTTCATTTATTTAAACATTTATTTTGAGCAATCTCTATATGCAATTTGTCTCAGATGCGCAGACAGTACTATAATTACAATTTACAGCCAATTCAATTCACACACACACGAAATAAACAAACACACATAGGCACGTATACCTTTTGAAAAAACAGCTAAATATAGGCATGTGTACAGGTGTGTGTGTGTGTGTATGTTTGTGTGTACAGCGTCATTAGAGACCCTCTAGGACCTTGTAGAACAATGATATTAGGGCTTTCAGACACATTATAACACTTTTATTGTGTATATTTAATGATAATTCAATTTGATAGGGTCACTAATAGCATAAATAACTCATATGTTGATACAAATAATTAATTAAACATCCCAAATATATCATTACCATTATTTGAATTATTTGCATGACTCTTCAAAAAAAACAAAAAACGTGTTTTTTTGGTCGAGGTTTTTTTTTTATAGCAAAAAACGTTTTTTTATATAAAAAACCGTCGGTTTTTTATAGGTCGCATCTCTAAGTGTAGGACGCTATATAAACACCTAGTTAACTACCTGACCACGGAGAACTTGAGGCTGTAGTGGCCGCCACTCTGAATGATGGCCGGGTAACACGTGTCAACTTGTTGAACGTCCACACCGGCAGGCACGTACTTCTTATTGGTCATCGCCTTCTCCACCTCCTCGGCCAACTTGGCGTGACGTACTTTCTACATCCCCCACACACACATCCCCACCCCACGTATAAATACACACTAGATATAATCCGACTAGTAGCCGAGTGACAGCTGCTACACGGGAAGAAGTCGAAGCTTATGAACACACACACAGGTGTGTCCCGTGCAGCTCGCTGCCACCGCAGAACCAACCCTCTCCACGCTATGACACCACAAGAACGGAAGACGTATTAGAGAGGACCACCTCCCCAGAATGCATGACACAACACATGACTGATATCTGGTACCATCATTTACTGCTGGGTGGACAGGGACTGTTGGATTATAGAATTTGCCCAAAGCAATTCTCCTCCGCCGGGATTTGAACCCCGGACCTCCCGCTTGTAGTTAAAACATAGGCTTTGTGTACGAGTGGTTCGGTGGTTCTATTTTTCAAATCTTCCTCCATAGTGTCGCTCAATTAGAGAGTGAAGCGCTGTTTTTCCACTAGCTGGTCAGGTTTTTAAGAAGATACGGTAAATTGTATAGACTAAAAAGAACCAGCTAACGTATGCATATTTATTTAACAAAATACACAAATATACAGAGTGAGTACAGGTAATTTATAATAATTTCATTAGTAAAAATCAGTCAGCCATAGCTATTGGCAATAGAGAATAATTAATAAGAATTACATTTAATTAGAGGTATCGTATAATTAGAGAGTGCCGTTTCATTTTTCAATTGTTCCCCCAAGCTGCCGTTGAAATTAAGATATATTACGGTACATGTATGAGCGTGAAGATTACTTGCCTTGTCAGAATCAATGACGTCCAGGATCTGATCCTTGAGATACTTGTTGAACACGTCGACGGAGATGTCGCAAGCTCGTCGGATTGTCTTCAACTCGACCTCGTCCTTCATCGACATGACAAACGCCATTGTAGCGCTGATGTCCACCTGAATGCACACCCCGCTGTGAGCACAATCTACAGCACCAGTTCTTAACCGAGTATGTACCTGGTTAAACTGGTTAACTTATGCATTATATTTGTCTTGGGAAACATAGTTTTGCTTAATCCTCATAAAGGAGTTGTACCAAAGAATATTGAATAAAAAGCTTGAATAATGTTATTACGTCGTTTGTATTTTTATATTTTAGTATAACTATCAATAATACAGGGGCTACGAGAGCTGACTGCTGATTGGAACCACAGGGTGCCAAAACTGAGAAACGTTGAGAACCACTGGAATAAAGCCAGCTAACGGCCGAGTTGATGAATAAACAAACCAGCACTGAAACCCCAATAAACCTCTAACACACGAGAGCTCATCGCCAAAACCACTGAGTTAATTACGAGAGGCGCAAGTATTCAATTCAGAAAATTGAGATAGAAATCTACCGTATCCCATCGTGTATAAAAGACGCGTTCAATCTTCAGGCAAAACTTCTGGGAAAAAAGTACACAATGATGCTCAAAGACTTACTCCCATATATCTATATGAGAGCTGAAGTATTTTAGAGTCAAAACTTGGACCAAACAAGGACTACTTCCTAATGGAAAACTACGGTATTTGTCGGATTCGAAGTGGAAAACTATATTCTAAACTATATCGGATTCAGATAGGATTCCAAGTGGAAAACTACGGTATTTGTCGCAGCATGTGAAGAGTAAATGAAGAGGCATTAATGGCGCACCGTTTCAAAACCGGCCGCTTTGAGAGCGTTGCGCCAGGACTCGTTGAAATCGCCGGCGAACTTGTCCTTGCCGTATATACCAATGGCCGTGCCCTTCTTGCTCGCTTTGATCGCCTCGACCAGCTTGCCAAAGTTCACCTTGTCTTTGTCCGTCTGAAATATGTCACACACACACACACACACACACACACACACACACACACACACACACACACACACACACACACACACACACACACACACACACACATACACACACACAAATATACACATACAAAGATACACATACAAAGATACACAGACACTTACACACAGACATGCATACCCACACACACACACGTATGCATACGCACATTCACACATACACACACACACAAATATACACACACACACACACATACAAAGATACATAGACACTTACACACAGACATGCATACCCCCACACACACACGTATGCACACACACAACACACCTCTACAAATACACGTACACACAGATACACATACCCACACACACACATACAAAGATACACAGACACTTACACACAGACATGCATACACACACACACGTATGCATACGCACATACACAAACACACCTCTACAAATACACGTACACACAGATACACACACACACACACACACACACACACACACACACAACACAACTCTACAAATACACGTACACACAGATACACACACACACACATACATACACGCTCATAAACACTGACCTTGTCGCGCACGAGCAGTTTGACGGGAGGCAGGTCGTTGTTTTCGTCCTTGACGTTCTCCAGGCGTCGCAGGAAGTCGATCTTCTTGACGCTGGCCAGGAACATGATCACCTGGTCGCACATCACCATCACAGTGTCGGTGAGCTCGTAGCCGAGCAGCCAGGTCTGCGTGGCCGTCGACTTGCTGTAGATCACCTCCTCGTCGGCGCCGACCGATGTCACCAGAGCGTCCATGCGACCGAACCCGTCCTCGCTGTTCTTGGCGTTCTAACAACAACAAACACAAATGGCATGTGAAAGTGTAGAAATAACATAAATGTGGAAAAACAAAAACGAGAATACGATAAATGTTCAATATCTGGTCTATTCTATTCATTTACGAGATAGAAAAATGCCGTACAATCTCACAGCATGAGGACAAATGAGGAAGCGCGCGCGAGTGTAACTTCTCTGAAAATTTTCAAATCAAAGCAGCAAAACATGCACTGACCTTCCATCCAATGTAGATGCGCTTCGCCCGCCGGAAAAATGTGCCTTTGTCAAGAACGTGACTCATTTTTGTTATGATATAAAAACATTAACAAAAACAGACCTGTAAACACGGACGATCAAATACAATAGTACAAATGTTAACACAACACAGAACAAGCTCTACAGAATGTGCAGACAAGCATGTTTCTACTGACGAATACACCAAATACAATAAAAATAACAAACAATTGGAAAACTAATCAAAATACACACAAAAAAACACCAGAACTCAATAACAGTTGCACGACACAATGCTCGCTCCTACAGCCAAAAAAACACGCGCCTAAATGGAAGCGCCTAATTCGAATTTGAACAGGCCTTGTCGGCATACGGGTTGCCAGTTGATTTTGTGTGTTTTGGTGGCTAAAATTAGGCGTTTTAAAGTGTAGGGAAACACAAATTGTATCGAAATTGTGAACCGAAGGAGACAAAGGTAATTGTAATAAAGGGATGCCTATTTGTTGCTATGACAACGACTAAAAACTAGACTGTTGTATGTTTGGTGTTGTCTGGTGTTTTGTGTCAACTGTGTGATTTCTGGCTATGATTAATTAGCACGATTTTGCACATTATTGCAATTATTTTCACAATTACTGGTTAACACTTGATCCATGCTTACTCTGCAGAGGGTGCACTGCGGAACACACAGACATGATGTTAGCCAGTGAAGACGCAGATTCATCCAGTTTCGTGGTGAAGAGTGATCCTGAAGATGACGAAGACGAGATGGAAGACTTGTTTGGCAACAATCTACAACGCTTCAAAGGTCAGCTTTTTTATCATAACTTTCCCATTAATGTCTGTTAATCTTCATACTAAAGCTCCCGAGTAGCTCAGTGGTTAGGCGCTGAACTCTCGTGTCAGAGGTTCGCGGTTCGAATCCTGGCCCGGGTTCGTTCATCAACACCTCCGCTTGAGTCTACCGGGAGTCACCACTGTAGATGGGCACACAATGGAGCGCGCCATATAGTCTAAACTGGCTGGTGCGCGCTTAAAACGCCAATAATTATAATAATAATCTTGGTATAGTGGTAGCATACCCGCCTCACGAGCGGGATGTCCGTGGTTCGAAACCTGGCGGATACTTTCTTTGGGCCAATTCTATAATCCAACAGCCCTTGTCCACCCAGCAGTAAATGATACCAGATATCAGTCATGTGTTGTGCCATGCATTCTGGGGAGGTGGCCCTCTCTAAAACGTCTTACGTCCTTGTGGCGTCATAGCGTGGAGAGGGTCGGTTCTGCGGTGGCAGCGAGCTGCACGGGACACACCTGTGTGTGTTCATAAGCTTAGGCTTCTTCCCGTGTAATAGCTGTCACTGAGGCCTTTAACCTGAAACCTTCAAATATCGTACTGAGCTATTTAATTCTGAACACTATTTTTGCGATTTGTCTCACTTGCTCTCTGTGCCCTTATCTGATCATGATCGAGCTTTAATTATGTTTAATGCCTAATTTGTACGCGTTTATCTGATTGATTTTTACGTTTTGTAATTTCACTTTTACTTGGCAGCACTGAAAACGGCGGCCAATTTGGCGCTGCAGTGTCAGAGTGCGCCACAAACGCCACACTCGCCGTGTGACGTCACTCGCAACACAGAGCATAATTACAGCAGCACGGCCGGTCATACCCAACCTGACACCACTGAATGTGACGCCCTTGAAAGGTAATTCAATCCTACTCATATCCTCAAAGGTAATTCAATCTTCATATCTTGAAAGGTAATTCAATCCTCCTCATATCTTCAAAGGTAATTCAATCTTCATATCTTGGAAGGTAATTTAATCCTCCTCATATCCTCAAAGGTAATTCAATCTTCATATATTGAAAGGTAATTCAATCCTCCTCATATCCTCAAAGGTAATTCAATCTTCATATCTGGAAAGGTAATTTAATCCTCCTCATATCCTCAAAGGTAATTCAATCTTCATATCTTGGAAGGTAATTTAATTCTCATATCCTCAAAGTTAATTCAATCTTCATATCTTGAAAGGTAATTTAATCCTCCTCATATCCTCAAAGGTAATTCAATCTTCATATCTTGAAAGGTAATTCAATCCTCCTTATATCAAATCCTCCTCATCAAATTCTCCTACTCATATACTCTACCTGATTCCTGTGTATGTGTCTTTTATGTTGTCATATAGTGTCCATAAGTGAATATTCATGTGCTCATGGAATGTATGTATATTTTTCTGTGCTTGTGTGTGTGTGTATGTTTGCTTGTCTATGTGCCTGTATGTGTGTGTGTGTGTGTGTGTGTGTGTGTGTGTGTGTGTGTGTGTGTGTTTGTTTCCATCCTTCTATTTGTTGGTCTGTGTATGTATGTGTGTGTGTGTGCAACTTTGTATTTGTTTGTCTGTGTGTGTGTATTTGTGTGGGTTTGCTTGTCTATGTGTCTGTATGCGTATGTGTGTGTGTGTTTGTTTCCATCCTTATATTTGATGGTCTGTGTATGTATGTGTATGTGTGTGTGCAACTTTGTATTTGTTTGTCTGTGTGTGTGTATTTGTGTGATCAGAATACTGGATCAACTTGATCCGGATCACATTTCTCCGGCTCCTAAGAGTCCGCTGGCCAAGAAGTCTTGCTGCCTGTTGGACGAACAGTGTGTAGGATGGATCAGACAGTCGATGCCTGTTGAACAAAACTCCACTGCTCTTCAAGATGGACAACACTATGCGCTCTCAGACTCTGTAAGTCGTGTGTATGTATGTGTGTGTGTGTATGTATGTTTGTGTGTGTATGTGTATGTATGTGTGTATGTGTATGTATGTTTGTGTGTGTGTGTGTGTATATATATGCGTGTATATGTGTGTGTCTGTGTGTGTATGTATGTGTATGTGTGTGTGTATATATGCGTGTGCATGTGTGTGTATGTTTGTGTGCATGTGTGCTTGTGTTTTTGTGTGTATGTTTGTGTGCATGTGTGTTTGTGTGTGCGTGTATGTATGTGTGTGTATATTTGTGTGCATGTGTGTGTGTGTTTGTGTATATGTCTATGTGTGTATGTGTTTGTATGTGTGTGTATGTGTGTATGTATGTGTGTGTATATGTGTCTGTGTGTGTATGTATGTGTGTGTTTGTGTATATGTGTGTGTGTATATATGTATCTGTGTGTGTATGTATGTGCGTGTGTGTGTATATGGCTGTATGTGTATGTGTGTGGTTGTGTGTGTGCATATGTATGTATGTGCATGTGACACCAGACACGTGAGTACTCCATTTCATTTTGGATCTAAGTATGTGCATGTGTATATATGTGTATGTGTATGTATGTATATGTGTAGATATGTGTGTGTGTGTATAATTGCTACGTTTTTGCACTGTGTACATATGTAGTCAATGTGGTTTGGCATTTCTGTTGTTGGCAGTTGGCATCACTGACAATTTAGGTAACAATTTAATTGGCAATTTAATTGGAAATTCTCCCAGTTAAAGTTGGAAATAATATTTAAGGTTATGCTTTATTATACGCGATTAACAAATACTTATCCTGTATTTTTTGCCATTTCGGTTGAAATTCTATTTTTATGAACACATTTGGATTTAAAATTATCTGTTTTACGCTCATTTGTATTATCGGTGTTAATTTTTATGCAGCATATTTTCTATATTGCCAATAAATGTATTATTATGATAATATGCAGGATGATGACGTCACCGGCGTGAATGATCCGGTAGCCAATCAGACGCAGCCTGTCGCTCAACGCGTGCTCCTATTGGTCGAAGTTGGCGCCAAATCGTTGAGAATTCCATGCGGTCTGGTATGCTCACGTTTTCATTGTGAAATCTCGTGCGTTTATTATGTGGGATCTTGTGTTTTTTTGCTGCGTGACCTCGCTTGTTTATTTGCCTTACAAAAATCACTATTAACTGGTGTTATTCATATAGGAAATTATATTTTGTTGTATATTATAATTCCTAGGCGATTCATTGTATATTTCACCCCTATCTATTTGATTATATTGTGTTTGTGTGTCTGTGTGTACGTCCCTCTCTCCCTCTGTATGTGTGTGTGTCTCCGTCTCTGTGTATGTATATGTGTGTGTGTGTGTGTGTGTGTGTGTGTAGGACGAGAAGATGCGCGTGGTGTGTGCGCGTGTGTCGCAGTGTGTAGGTTCTTGTGTGTCGCGTGTGCGTTTGTCGCACAATCGTCGGGTCATTGACCCCGACACTGACACGCCCTCTTCCCTCGGGCTCAAACAACTAGACTGTCTCGGTCAGACAGCTGTGTGTGTGTGTGTGTGTGTGTGTATGTGTGTTTGTGTGTGTTTGTGTGTGTGTTTGTTTGTGTATGTGTGTTTGTGTGTGTTCGTGTGATAGTGTGTGTATGTATATGTATGTGTTTGTGTGTTTGTTTGTACGTCAGAATACTGGGAAATGAAGACTGTCTCAGACGTCGGTTCATCTTCTTGTCCAAACAGTAATAACAGTAATAACAGTAACAGTAACGACAGTGACGGTGCTATCACACTGAAACTACAGTGTGCCAACCGGCGTGACACGCGGCGTCTCGTGCTGCCACGTGGCATGTCACTGGCGCACGTGATCAGCGAGTACTGTCGCCTGCAGGAGAGACCCGCACGTGATTTCAGGTCAGCAAGACATAGTGCTAATCGTACATTATCTAGGTCATTGTAGTGAGGAGGTTCGTGGTTCGAAACCCGGCGGAGGAGAATTTCTCGGGGCGAATTATATAATCCAACAGTCCCTGTCCACCCAGCAGTAAATGATGGTACCAGATATCAGTCATGTGTTGTGTCATGCATTCTGGGGAGGTGGCCCTCTCTAATACGTCTTCCGTCCTTGTGGCGTCATAGCGTGGAGAGGGTTGGTTCTGCGGTGGCAGCGAGCTGCACGGGACACACCTGTGTGTGTTCATAAGCTTCGACTTCTTCCCGTGTAGCAGCTGTCACTTGAGACCTTTAATCTTTGGTCAGGGGTTCTTAATCGGGGGTATTAATATTCCTTGGGGGTATGAAAATCAAAGGCCGGGGTATGGGACTGTATTTGTTTTGTATAATAAATCAGGACTATAACTTTATCAGTTTTATTTTCAGTCTAAATGTTATATATATATGAATGGTTGTCTTCTCCTACTGATCCGTATGTAAAATACGGTTAATTCATCAAGTGATTGAAATACTCGTGGATCTGGAAGACATACTGGCTAATGATAATAGAATTGGTCATAATTATTACACACACACAAACACACACACACACACACACATACACACACACACACACACACAAGAGGTATTTATTTGTTAATTTCTCTATATGTTTTATATTTAGAGATTGTTTAAAGTATTTGTTATATATATGAGGGTGAGCAGTTGTGATGCCGCTCATTCACGTGATTTTATTTCCACACATCTTGTGCTTTTATTTTCAGATTTATTCTCTCTTCTTTCTCTGTGCTTGTTTTTTGATAATTTTCAATCCAAATCTTCCCACTTCACCTTGATGATTGATTTTTCTAATATTAATAATAATTATAATTATAACACATATTGTATATGTGTATGTTCGTATATATGTGTGTATGTATGTGCGTGTGTTTCCCGTAGATTTTCGTTTGATGGTCAGACAGTATCGCCGCAAGACACTGCCGAGTCTCTGGAGTTAGAAGGAGGCGAATGTATAGATGTGTATGATGTGTGTGTCAAGTGAATGTGTCAATAAATCGGCCTTATAAATCAGTGGTTGCCAACCTTTTCATGTACTCTTTTAGGCATTCATAATACGCACCTTCCCTCATATGAATTGCATTGAATCAAGCCCTAGCTTAGTTTAGGCTCAAGCGTAGAGACATGCTATGATAAATTAATTATATGATTTATTATAATAAATCATGAAAATATTTGCCAGACTATTAGTTCTAATATTATCAAGTTTGACAACCACTGCACTATTTCGCGTGAGTATTTTTGTGCTACACTTGCGGGATGAGTTTTTGCATTGTGCTTTTGCTGTCGTGCGAAATATATTCGTTTTATTTATTGGGCGTTTTGGGCGGAAAAATTGCACCAGTGACGACGCCAGGGTTTTTCCGATGGGGGGATCTGAGAGGGGCTAAGGAAAAAGTTGAGGGGGCTTGGCGAAACATGAAGAACTACACTCGAACGCTGACTACATAATATTATAATAAGGCACTGGAGCACACTGATTCAGTCCTCGAACTTGAACCTCACTATTGCTACAGGAATCGTACAATACATGGTTAAAGTGCCCATGTGTGTACGGTGGCTTGGCTCCATCTTTTTATTGGGTCAATAGGTGCTGGTTTACGCTAGTGTTTACTATAGTATTGCCCAGTGGTTCTCAACATTTTTCTTGTCGTGTCTCCTTTAACACAATGCGAGTTCTTGCGGACCCCTAAAACAGTCCTTGGCTGCCCTAGAAATCCTTGTGGCCCCATATACACATGGATTGTCATATATCTTTCGTTGATATTGAGAAAACATGGTGGCCCCTATTTTTTTAATTCAGTCCTATGACCCCCCTAAAGAATCCCATGCTCCCCAAGGGGATCATATTGCCCACATTGAGAAGCACTGTGTTAGTATACAACATGGGGTCACCAAACTGCTTTTCTTGTCCGCTATTTCATGATGTCCTTTTGTTTGTCGTATTCTCCCTGTAGTGAAGGCAGTTGGCTTCTCTGCCTAGCGAACCAGCAGGCACATTGCTAGGAGCTTTTTTCGTGCCTGCTGGAGCACATATCATATGATCAAGTCAAACTATAAAATAACATGTTTAATGGAGATTTAATCGACGAAGAAGTCCGTTGAAAAATCAGTGTTTCTTCATTACGCGCTGTCTGGCTAGATTTGTACTTCGCCCACGTTGTGTTTGGTATGAAAAAACAACATCAGTTCACACTCATATACCCACAAATTAACACACAGACACACACACGCCCACACATGCAGCTAAGTATATAGACACACACACACACACACATGATATAATCGCACTTGTGTACATTGCACACGGACACTTGCAATCAATAAGTTTCCCCTGGCTACGAGTAAACATTGAGGATTTTAATGAGCCCACACACACACACACACACACGTTCAGTAGCGAGGGTATGTTGCAAATAGATAGCTGGCCAGGTAAGGAGAGTGTTGAGTGACAGTTTATTCAAAGAACTGCCTATCTGAGCGTCACCAGGACAACACACTTGTGAGGCGTCCTTTTTTTAGCTGAATATCAGCTCGAAATAATATCTGATTTCAGGTGAGTTGACCGGCTTGAATTGGATTGCTAGGAAACATTTGGATTGCTTTTGATTGAATTGGATTGAAACACTTTTGGATTGCTTGGAAACATTTTGTATTTCCTTTTAAAAAAAGATCTGCTCTCTAGACTTAGCATAACAAAGTATTATGACGTAAGTTTATAAAAAAATGAATAATGAATCATTACTCATAATATGTTATGTATTGCTAATATTTGTACGTTTTATGTCAATTTTACAATAAGACATTTAAACGCAATGACAATCATATTGTCTAGGAATACAGTTTGATTTACAAGTTATATCACACGTATATGACATGGCGTCTATTTATTTCTGCGATAAAATCTTATAATTGTTCCGTACTACTTGCAAAGATATTCATGGCGAAATGTCCCCTTGCAGATTGGAGCTGAATAGAGCTAGTCTGTATTTTGTGGTGAGTTGTCGAAATGACTGAGGAAAACGTGAAGGTGGCCGTGAGGGTGCGACCATTCAACAGTCGCGAACAAGGTCGCAATGCCCAACTTGTTATTGAGATGAACGGCAACACAACGATCATCAGAGATCCGTCAGCGGCAGGAGATAGCAAGTCTTTCACGTTTGATCATTCCTACTGGTCGTTCGACGGATACCGCGATGTCAACGGACTTTTACAGCCGGACAAATCACACAAGAACGGGGCCAAGTTCGCCGACCAGGTGATCAAAACAACAAGAAGGTTAAAAACAGTGGTGGCATTAAGGAGGGGCTCGGTGTAAAATGTTCCTAGTTCCTGCCGAATCTCGCAAAAATTCTGACCATGAACGTTTCGAGTGTAGTTCGTCATGTTTCGCCAATCCCTCGCGTTTTTTTCCTCAGCCCCCCAGCGGAAAATCTGGCGCCACCACTGATTAATAACATTAACAGATTAAATCAATCAAATCATCAATATATTTTAAACTAAATTTGGTAGAAATATCGATTATGTAAATTTTCAAATGAAAATTTGAGATACAACACTTACAAATGAAACAATTATTAATAATAATAATAATATTAATATTATCGCTCAATTCGGACAACACCATCTTGAATTACAATCCATGCAGAATCGGAAAAGTTTAGAGAAAGTTTAGAGAAACGGCTTGTGTTGATTGTGTATTTCAGAACTGTGTGTTCAGTGATCTGGGTCAGGGCATACTGAAGAACGCCTGGGACGGTTATAATGCCACCATGTTTGCCTACGGCCAAACTGGCTCGGGAAAGTCTTACTCGGTGATTGGATACGGCGAAAATAAAGGTCCGCCGGCTAATATATCTTCCATATTTTATCCCACGTATAGCAGGGAGTAATTTTAGGAAGCGTTCTCAAACAGGTCATGACACCATAATGTATATATTCCGAAATCCAACGTTTAACATTGCTAGCGGAAAGTTAGTATTTCAGAAGAAACAAGGGTTGTGTATTCTTTCTAGCGTTCAGGTATGAGGTATAGCGTTAGTATACGAAGTTTAGCGAGGATTAGTGAGGTTTAGCGTTAGTTAGGTACGAGGTTTAGCGTACGAGATTTAGCGTAGCGAGGTTAGTTTAGGTACGAGGGAGCATTTAGCGTTTAGGTCTCGTATATTACTTTTTATTCACTTTTCTACTTTCCATAGAAATTTGATTATCAATGAATTATAAGCAAATTTGTGCGTTAGCGAAATGAAATGAATTTCTCTTCAGACCTAACATACCATTGTAGCCTAACCCAACCTAAAACAGTAATAAGACACGGCTACACTCAGTCGTCTGTGGGTCTTCTCTGTGAATGCTCTGTGCTTCGTCTTATCACTGTATTCCTTGTGTAGTTGATAGTGTGTGTGTTACGGTGGCATTTTATCATTGGGCTGCCGAAACTGTGTGCGTCACTGCGTGTAACACACCAGTCTGACATTTCGTAGCATTCGGGGCGCGGCACCACAACAGTGGCATATTCTCGGAAAGAGTCACGTAAAAACGCGCTACACCATCAAAAGTGCAGACTTTCAATGTTATTTACGTCTCAAAAATTGAATTATTCTGTGTATTTTCGTTGCGCGATTGTCAGGCATTGTGCCGCGATTTTGCGAGGAAATATTCAAGGGTATCAAGCAAAAACAGGAGTCGGGCAGCAAGACGCAGTTTGAAGTCAAATTCAGCATGCTGGAAATCTACAACGAGATCGTTCAGGATCTACTCAGTCCGGAGAAGAAGAGCAGGAGCGGACTGAAAGTGCGCCAACATCCGAAGAAAGGATTCTACGGTTTGTAATATGTCAATTACTCAATGTACACTAGCAATTACATTGGTGGTGGTGAATTTACAAATATGCTCAGTTCCGACCGCACGTATATATACATCGGCATGTGTGAATGTATACAATTATATATTTCAAAAAGGGATATTTTAAAGCAGTGCCTCTCAACATGAGCGATATAGCCCCCTTTAGGGCCGACGGGATTCTTTTGAGGGGCCATAGAACCAAAGTTAAAAGATGGGGGACGCCATATTTTCTCAGGGGACACAAAAGTCAGGTTTATTTACTTGCTCCTTTGTTTGGAAATAGTCACCGGTGTACATGAGATCTGGAGAAGTTGTGTCGCTGTAATTCATGTTTATATGAGGACCACAATAATTTCTAGGAGGATTCCTCGCACCCCGGTTAAAACCCCTGGTTTACGCGACGGTTCAACGACGGTTTGTCTGTTTACCAGCCGAGGGTCTCAAACAAGTGTTGGTCACTTCTTACGAAGACATCGAGGCACAAATGGAGCGGGGCACCCTCAACCGCACCGTCGCCTCGACAAACATGAACGCCACTTCTTCCAGGGCCCACACCATCGTCGGCATTCAGTTCACACAGAAACAACGCAATGCCGCTGGCCAGGAAACAGCCAAAACCTCAATTGTCAACCTGGTCGACTTAGCAGGAAGGTACCTGCTGTCCACATCAAGAACATTTAAATATATTTCATATACGAGCTTACTCATTAGGCTTACACTATACACAGTTCGGGGAATTTTCGGATCTCTTTTTATTAGTGAAATTCACACACCCAACTATTTTTAATATCCTATTTCACTACCGAATTATTAAATTAGTGCACTATTTTTTATCATTTTAATTATTATTTGTTTTTGTGTGGTAAGTGTAAATAATATGAATGCATAATATTCTAAGTGCAAATTCAACTGAAATAATTTACAATGTATCATAATGAAAAGCAAATAATTATCATACCGCATAATATCATCAACCAATTATGATTAAGTTAATCTATGCCAATCAATTTCAATATATCCGAAATAGTAAAGTCATTGAACATGCTTGTCTGTTTGGTTATTTTTGCATATGTTGATGACCTGACATGACCTGACCTGACCTCTTGCTGTATTAGCGAGAGGGCCGACAGTACAGGTGCGACAGGTGAGCGACTGAAAGAAGGCGCCGCCATCAACAAATCTCTCTCGTGTCTGGGAAACTGCATCCACGCTCTGGCCGAACTGGCATCTGGAGATAAAGTACATACATTAACACACTGACACACTGACACACTGACACACACTGACACACTGACACACTGATACACTGACACACTGACACACTGACACACTGACACATACACTTGCACACACTGACACACACTAACATACACTGACCCACTAACACAGTGACACACACTGACACATTGACACACTGACACACACTGACCCACTGACACACTGACACACACTAACACACTGACACACTTACACACACTGATACACTGACACACTTACACACTGATACACTGACACTGACACACATTAACACACACTGACACACTAACACACTAAACATTAACACACACTGACACACTAACACACTAAAACTGACACACACTAACACACAGTGACACACTGACACACTGACACACACTGACATACACTGACACACTGACACACTTACACACACACACACACGCACAAACACACATTAAACATTGACACACACATTGACACAATCATATGTTATCTTGCGATACCTATATACCTATATCAAAGCGATATTGGAGTGACACTTATTTATTTATTTATTTACATAATCACTATCGTTGCAGATTGAATGTTATACATTGTTTGTGAGCAGTTTTGATTGCAGTTAACTTTATTTTAATTTCCACACACTGTGTGTATTTTTATTTTCCAATATTTTTTTGTCTTCTCTGTCTGTTTGTCTGTTGATGATCAAGATGCATGGAGATTGCAATAATGTGCAAATTTAACGTTTACGCTGTCTTCCCATTTTACGTTGTCATTTTAATTATGATAATAATTATAATAATATACAATAAATTATACAAAGTTTAATATAAATTAAACGTTTTATATTCCACACTTTTTGGTTTGTTGATTGGTAAATTGTAGAAAAAGGTTTAATTTTATTTCTCCTCGTAGTTCATGCAATATTAAGTCGTTCAATGTGTTGTGTGTCCCACTGGGACAGTCTACACGAGTCCCATTTCGGGACTCATCGCTCACCCGCCTGCTGCAAAACGCTCTGATGGGCAACAGCAAGACTATCATGGTGGCGGCTCTGTCCCCGGCTGATATCAACTACGAGGAAACGCTGTCCACTCTTCGATACGGTGCGATTTCTTGGAAACATCACCATCTATCTCCTATCCGAATACTGTAATTATTTTTCCTATAATATCATAGAGTTGTGCTCTATATCGGTGGCTCTTAACCTTTTTTCTCTGAGTCCCCACTTCTTAATCCGAGCCATCCCTTTATTTTCCACAACAGCGCTGATAAGTTCAATAAATTCAGTTGTTACATCAAGGTAAATGTCAAGAGGTCATTAGAAACGAAAATTAACGAATTTGAATTTATCAAACACACATAGTTGTCCTGTTCTGTCCGACCTTTAGCTTCCCACTTGGCAACTCTGCCAACTTTCCCACCAGTGGGTAATTCCCCACAGGTTCAGAACATCTAGTCTGTATGCACCTGGAAAAATTGTCACTGCCTTCGTCAAAGCAAGAATTAAATTCACCTACAACAACTGATTTAATGGCAATATTGGCATCGATGTGTTGGAACTAATTAAACATGTCTCCTATTAAGCTATGCTATGCTGGACATCAACGAGTGAATGGTTTTCATCAGAACAAGGCAACCGAATGAAATTGAACTACAAATCTAACTGTCTTATTAGGTTTAGAAGTGTGATAATTCAGGTTCAGTTTATGTTTTTGAAGTTGTATGGTATAGATATATGTTTTCAGTGAGGCGTGGGGACTTTGAAAAACATTCCTAAATACATCGATATTTTATGCAAGAACATTTGATGACAGCATAGGAGCATGTACAGCTCGTTGCATTGTTTCAATATCACTAAATTAAGGACGACATATTTCCTTCAGTCTTGACTTCCGAGTAATCTTGAAATTCTTGCAGATTATTGTACGATTTCGATAAGAAGAATAATATGAAATACATTTATTTATCTTAATTTACAGCCGATCGTGCCAAGCAAATCAAGACCAATGCCACTGTCAATGAGGATCCCACCGAGAAACTTCTTCGAGAGCTGAAAGAAGAAAATGAACGTCTTAAAGCGGCAGTTAAAACAGGAAATCTTGATCTAGGAAACACCAAGGGTATGACTGACGCAGGTGAGTCAGCGATTTGACAATCAAAACTCTCTTATCTAATGAATGTGCATGATATTTCCACCTTCAGATAGTCTTGAACAAACGGGCAGCTAAATAATCTCAGGTTGAATGTGAGTTTGATTAATGTTTACTCAAATGTCTGAGGTTTTGTAGTATATTCATTTTTGAGTACCTTGATATTTCGATCTCACGAATATATCTCTAAACTTGTCATTGCTATATCTTGAATTATAAAAATATTTTGCGCATTAAAACAAAAATGACACTTTGTCTAAATTTATTGCAAAAAAGTGTCCTGAATCTTAATATTTGATGTGATTTCAAGACAAGGAAAGGTTACGTCGCGAGATTGAGGAGGAATTGCGCGCCCAGATGTTGGAGAATGACAGAGAGGCCAATGATATGACGCTCTCCTACGAGGACAAGGTCAAAGAGGCCAAGCAAAATGGACTGGTAAATATACGAACATTTATAACACACAAAAATAGCAAAGAAAAATAATTTTGGCTATTTTCTCGGTCTTCATTACGGATAAAGTCAATAACCATTGAAACATGATGGGTAGAGCTTGAAGAACATTACATCTGAAGAACAATGGACTAAATTGCACATAAACAGGCTCTTTTTCTAAGTTATATTTTGTTAAAAAAAATGTGTGGAGTAATATTCAGCTTACATTTTTTCCAATGCAATTTTTGTTTATATTTGTATTTGTATTTGGTTGTTGAGGCACCGGGAGTGGTAGTTAGTCGTGAACGACAGAGCAAGCCACACATTTTCAACCTGAACATGGACCCCATGCTGTCGGGACGTATCGTCAACATACTGGCAAAAAAACTCACCGAAGTTGGCAATAGAAAAGGAGGAGAGAGTGATATCATCATGATTGGACCAGGGTGCGCTGTCCTCCTACACCCTGCCTTCAAGCCAGCTCAAACAAACCCCTCTTCAAGCAAACATTGCTACTATTCTTATAATGATTCATTTATTTATCAATATTGTTTATTATTTTTTTAATATTGTTCATTTTCATACTTAACTACATGTTTTACTTATGTTTTGATCAACTTTAATGATTAATATAATAAATATTAAACAGGGTGGGTTGAAAAGGAGAGCCAATACTAATAATTGCATTGGACATGAAAATGCAGAAAGAGACGAACAACACTACTAGTAGAGAAGGAAATGAAATGCAGGAAGTGAACTAATGTGAAGTGATATCAGAACATCGCACAAAAACCCGCACTGTCATATACAACAGGGCTTATTCTGATGAAGCGATTATTAACTAACTAATTTAATCCATAACTTAACAATATTACCATGACATAACAGAGGAAATACAAACTTTTCGACATCTCAAAATGTTGTCATAACTTCAAATCATTATCAATAAGTATTTAAATTTGTAATTTCTTTTTTTCTCTGTTTAAAATCAGACTTAGTTTCTGTCTAACTGCACATTGCTTCTTCTGATACGCCTCAAATGTGATTTAATATCAGAATTCAAGAGAAACATGCTGTTATATCAACGGACACCACTGCGAAGAAAATCAGTATTAAGCCATGCAATACCGAGTGTCGTGTGCTGGTGAATGGAGCCCCGATACAGGGCGACACCACACTGTGTCATAACGACAGGTGTTTATCAACAATACTTTTTAATACACTGGCATTTTAACAGCATTAAAATAATGTAAATAACTGTCATTCACTAGAATTCTTACGCGAAAGCCTAGTAGCTTTCGCTACATGTAGATTTATTCAATTAAAAGTTGAGTAGTTTTTGTAAATAATGAATTAAATGTAATAACGGTTAATTTATTTAATAATAGTCGGTACATATTTAGATATTTAGATATTTAGATATTTCGATTGTTATCTAAATATCTAAATATCTCAAATCTATAATAATAAGTATATATTTTTATCTAAATATCTAAATATCTAAGTATATCTAAATAATCTAAATATTTGTATGTGATATTAGTCAGTACATATTTAGATATGTAGATATTTAGAATAGAATACATATTTAGATTGGATATTTATTTAATATTAAACCGATCAAATATGAATGAGCTTATGTTTTACCTTGATGGGAATTTTCCAGACTGGTTTTTGGAGGCACTCAGATTTGGGTGTTTGCCAATCCTGAGCAGGCCAAGAAAAGTGGCACAAAATATCCAGCAATAAGCTACGAATATGCGCAGGAAGAAATCGCTTCAAAGAACGGCCTGAAAATGGACAAATCGGGCAATATCGGTACCAATTTCGTATTTTGTTCCTATAACTATTTGGAAGCACAAAAATTATATATAAATTATATGTGTATGCTTATTATTATATAACTATTAAGATAGTTTTGATTCACAAATTAATGATAACATAATGCTGTCAAAATAATATTTAAACTGCTAATTATATTTGATAGCTTTTTTTATTATAAATTACTATCTTCTTTAATGTTTACACATAATTAATCAGTAGTGTTATATTTGTGACAATAAAATAGGAAAAACGGACTGATTTAATTCAATTTTATATTAATAAAACATGTTATATTTTTCAATAAAAAAAATTATAATTCGTTAATTTCATATCAAGTAATTAATTTTTAGTAATTAATGGAATATTTTGTGTGTGTACAATAACACTCCCTTTTTTTTAGTTGAAATCAGTAGCTGATGCCGAAGAAACCAAACACAACTCTCATGACGTTTCAGATCAAGTGGCCCTGCAGGAAGATCTTCTGGAGATGATGCCTGCCGTCGAGGAAGCCAACTCGATCTCTGAAGAACTTGACAAGCGAGTAAAATTCGAGATAATGCTCGTCTCGCCTCAGATGATGGGAAGCAATCAGTCTCGTACGGAAGTGAGTCATCGAGTCACGCTCGTGCTGACAGAAGACATTTGGTTAAAAAAATAGAAAAAAATACGTGAAAAATTGATAAATTAGGTAATTTAAAATTTAAGCAAATGTTGTATGAACATTTGAGTCTGAACCGAATATATTAAAGGCTATATAAAACACTGCTTTGCATATTTTTACCCTTCAAAAATAAAAATAAATTGTTTTGCACATCGGAACACAAAAAATAACACAGTAAAACATTGCGTCTAGAGCGGAATAATCTACAGATATTTAATTAACACAATGAAATGCTCTAGTGCATATGCTGGCGTCTGAACTACATTCTATTTTGCTCTTCTCCAAAAAGGTCAAGGTGAAGATGAAGAGTTTGACTGGCGGTGCCGAATATGTGTGGAGCAAGGAGAAGTTCCGCAACCGGCTCTACGTCATGCAGGAGATGTACTCGAACTTCGAGGACGAAGATGACTGGGATTTGCCCGAGGTGAGAATATTTGCGGACGACCAGAATAAACACATACTGCAAGCAATGTTCAATGTTTGTTTGGTCGAAAATGTTGGGTCAGGACTTTGAAAGCTGATTCAAGGTTGTTTTCACATCATTGGTGAAAATAGTTCATTCCATTCGCTTCCTGCCACAGACTGGAAAAAATTGAGTGTTTTCAAATAATGTTTCCAGTAATTTTATTCAGCTGATGTTAATATAAATACACGATTAAACATCTAACATACGATTAACTTCCATTTTACATTCATGTTTTACTAAACAAATTATATATTTTTATCTAAAACAAATATAAGCGAATTATTGAGCATTGTCTAATTTTCAAATCGCACACACACGCACACACACACACATACACACACACACACACACACAAACACACACACACACACACACACACACACACACACACACACACACACACACACACACACACACACACACACAAGTTTGCCTATACATTCGTAGAGCAGACATCGTGAGGATTGTGAGGATTCCGTATAGAAAGTACCATGGGCGTAGATCCTGGGGGTATGGGGGTAATATACCCCTGACAAATTGACTGGGGAATATGCAATTATACCTCCCGAGAATTCTGCTGAGTTCAGTTCATTGGGTATATTATCATCAAAATAAGCATGCCAAAAAATAACAATACCCGAAAAATATATACGTTATAAATATGTGATAAATTTTAATTTACGCAATGTACTTTTCATTGAGGTATGTGTGTTTTAATTGAATAGGCGGAAAATAGTTGAGGATCTCATGTAATTGACCAACTGAGTCAACTTTGAACAATAATGCATGATGACTGTCATCCCCCCGAGCCTCGACACAAATCTACGTCCCTGGAAAGGACTGATTGCTTACTGATTCATATCCTTGCTCGATTTTCAGGACCAGGATCCGTTCCGGGAGTCTCCGGACACCGACGTTCTGGTGGGAACCTGCCAGGTTCTGCTACAACCGATGGCTTTCCAAGTGGAACTCAAAGACCAGCTGGAGATATCAAACTATAAGGGTGCAGAAGTGGGTCTTCTCAATGTGAGTTCTCAACAGCAATGCAGCTCTCATAAGAATCGCGTTATTCAGTCCACGAAATGAGTGCGACGGTGAATAAGTGATGAATAAGTGGACTTCTCCTGGCACTAGAAATGTTAAAAACTCAGTAAAGACCTAGGGAAGATAGTATTAGATATAGATAAGACAGGAATAAAGTACATTATTGTAGAGCTCTGCATATTATTATCTCGGACACTAAATCTGTCTCATCCGCCTATTTTGTCTAAATGAAAAAAGATGCTATGCCAATTTTGATATCAGAAAAGTTTCCTGAAGAAGCAAGTTTCATCAAGGGTTTCACGGGCGGGAATTATTGTTTTCTTTATTACTGAGCATGTTAGTACGCTTAAATTTATGAATAAATATGATTAATTGATATTGTTCTTGCTCTGTGTCGAATATAGTTGGAGATAATTCCCTGTGATGCTAGCGGAAAAGAGTTTAGAGAAGAGGATGACCGCTTCGTGGACAATCCTGATATGCTGGTAGGCAAAAGTGTCAATTTTGTGGTGAAGATTATCAGCGCTAGAGGTTTACCCAACAAATTCACGGTAAGCGAAGCTCACAAGTGTCTCGTTCATGAAATAATAAAAAATTATTTGTTTAACGCGTGGGCGTAGAATACATCGTAGTTTTTTTCTTGGTATAAAATATTTTACGTGCTTACGAATGTTAACTTTTCAATTTAGTTAATTATTTACTTGTGCAATTCTTGTTTGAATTGTTGATGAAAAATTGGCTCCTACAATTTTCTTTTATCTCTGTATTTTTTCGTGTTTAACTTACAATTTATACTCTATTAAAATAAGCTATTATTTGTGTTCATTCACTAGACACAGCTCACCTACGATCAACGACTTCTCAGGAATCCTCCACTATACTCTCAATTCTAAACATATTAGCCAAGTAGACTATTGTACTTAATGTGATCAAACTCCAAGCAGTACGAACAATAAGAATATATTATATACGAAACAATATTACAAGAACAATAACGGTTAAAAGTCTACGATTCTTCTGTCTCTGACTTCCTATCACTTCCTCTATCTCTTTCCCACTGCTTTTCAAATTCCTAACGGTCCATCAGTCTCCAATCACTATTAGCATTAATTCTACAACACACGTGACAACTATTACAACGCACTACACATAACAATTATACAACACTAAAATAACACAAATCCAGTAATAATTTAAAATACATTCCTTTTCTTAATTGGCATTTAGTAAGCGCTTAACTTTCAGCTGTTGAACTATAACATGGGGCTTACGAGTATACGGACTTACGAGTATACTGACTTACGAGTATACGGACTTACGAGTATACGGACTTACGAGTACTCGTATATAATGCACAGGACGTATACTGCAAATACAAAATCTACTTGGAAAAGGAGCACCAAACAAAACGAGTTCCGGACACCATCAACCCGGACTTTAACGACACACAGCTCTATAAGTTCAGCATGGCCACCAAACAACTGATGGATTACCTGCACAACACCAGTCTGTGTGTGCAAGTGTGGGCCCGCTACAAATCCCGCCATGCCTCAGGATCACAGCGTAACCTTACCACCAAGGACATGTTGAAGACTGATCGAGGAGTGTTCTCCAGGTGAGTTGAAATGGGACCTCTCTATTCTGCTCAATCTTCTGGTATGAAATTGGACAACATCTTTTAAGGATTGATTTATCATTGTTGTTTCATATTAACTATTATTATAATATCATGGATATTTGTGAGCAGTTCTAATTCATTTTCTTCTGTAAATGTTCTTTGATACGTCATCTGAAAGGCAATCAATAGAGACAATCCCAGCTAGACTCTGGAATGGTTAGTATAGAACACTTTCTGAACTAGATTATAATCGCAATTATTATTGGTTTTCCTAGACCGTATTTAATGATCTAACGGAGAATTTTCATTACAATTATATCTTTTTTGAGACAACTTTTTCTTGAGCATAAATAATTTTGTATTTACATTTTTAGTTGGTTGATAAATTCAGCGAAATAAATGAAACGTCTTTTGGATTTTTATTCTTGATTCTCTCTTTTTCTGATTTCTTTTTTTGTTGTGTTTTCTTTCTCTGCTGCTGTGGGCAGAACGGCCAACTTGATGAACGGATTCCAGATGAACGGACGAGTAGTTGATCCTCAGAAACAATCTATCATCGTTGAACTGCTGCTGATGAAGAAAACACAAGCAAGACTTCAACAGAAACTGGTGACTGCAATGCTACACACTGACACATTGACACACTGACACATTGACACATTGACACATTGACACACTGACACATTGACACATTGACACATTGACACATTGACACACTGACACACTGACTCACACTGACATACTGACACACTGACACACTGACACACACTGACATACTGACACACTGACACACTGACACACACTGACATACTGACATACTGACACACACTGACACACTGACACACTGACATACTGACACACTGACACACTGATACACTGACTCACACTGACACACTGACACACACTGACACACACTGACACACACTGACACACACTAACACACTGACTCACTGACACACACTAACACACTGACACACTGACACACACTGACACACACTAACACACTGACTCACTGACACACACTAACACACTGACACACTGACACACTGCCACACTGACATACTGACACACACTGACACACACTGACACACACTGACACACACTAACACACTGACTCACTGACACACTGACTCACACTGACATACTGACACACTGACACACTGACACACTGACACACTGACACACACTGACACACTGACACACTGACACACTGACACACTGACACACTGACACACACTGACACACACTGACACATTGACACACTGACCCACACTGACATACTGACACACTGATACACACTGACACACTGACACACACTGACATACTGACACATTGACACACTGACACACACTGACATACTGACACACTGATACACACTGACATACTGACACACTGATACACACTGACATACTGACACACTGACATACTGACACACACTGACACACACTGACACACTGACACATACTGACACTCTGACATACTGACACACTGACACACACTGACACACTGACACACACTGACACACACTGACACACTGACACACTGACATGCACACTGATACACACTGACACATTGACACACTGACATGCACACTGACACACTGACTCACACTGACATACTGACACACTGACACACTGACTCACACTGACACACTGACTCACACTGACATACTGACACACTGACATGCACACTGATACACACTGACACATTGACACACTGACATGCACACTGACACACACTGACACACACTGATACACACTGACACACTGACACACTGACACACTAACACACTGACACACTGACACACTAACACACTGACACACTGACACACACTGACACACTGACACACACTGACATACTGACACACTGACACACTGACTCACACTGACACACTGACTCACACTGACATACTGACACACTGACATGCACACTGATACACACTGACACATTGACACACTGACATGCACACTGACACACACTGACACACACAGACACACACAGACACACACTGACACACTGACACATTGACTCACTGACATACTGACACATTGACACACTGACACACACTGACACACACTGACACACACTGACACACTAACACACTGACTCACTGATACACACTGATACACACTGACACACACTGACACACTGACACACACTAACACACTGACACACACTGACACACTGACACACTGACACACTGACACACTGACACATTGATACACTGACACACTGACACACTGACACACACTGACACACACTGACACACACTGACACATTGATACACTGACTCACACTGACACACTGACACACTGACACACACTTACACACTGACACACTGACACACACTGACACACACTGATACACACTGACACACTGACACACTGACACACTGACTCACACTGACATACTGAAACACTGACACACACTGACTCACACTGACATACTGAAACACTGACACACACTGACACACTGACACACTGACTCACACTGACATACTCAAACACTGACACACTGACTCACACTGACACACACTGACACATTGACACACTGATACACACTGACACACTGACACACTGACTCACACTGACATACTGAAACACTGACACACACTGACACACTGACACACTGACACACACTGACACACATTGACACACACTGACACACATTGACACACTGACACACACTGACACACTGACACACTGACACACACTTACACACTGACACACTGACACACACTGACACACACTGACACACTGACACACTGACACACTGACACACTGACACACTGACACACTGACTCACACTGACATACTGAAACACTGACACACATTGACACACTGACACACACTAACATACTGACACACTGACACACTGACACACTGACACACTGACACACTGACACACTGACTCACTGACTCACACTGACATACTGACATACTGACACACTGACACACTGACACACTGACACACTGACACACTGACACCCTGACACACTGACACACTAGCACACACATACTGACACACACATACAACACACACACAAACACACAGCTTCATACTCAAGCACAACTTTAATTCACATAGCTACAACTACACATACACTTGTCATAACACGCAGATATAAGCCATGCAATAATACATTAGTTTAACAGACAGAAACAAGTAAACAAATTGAAGTAAGGCGTCTTCTCCTGTGTGTGTGTGTGTTTGTATGTTTGTGCGTGTGTGTGTGTGTTTCTGTGTGTATGTGTGTGTGTGTGTGTGGGTGTATTTTTTCACACACACAAACATACAAACACACGTATATTTACAGAAACGCACCGATATTGTGCGTATGTTGATGTTTGTTTGTTTGCGTGTTGAAATGCGTTCAGGACGGTATCAAGCGGTTGCTCAGCAAAGCCGACAACATGGCTAGATCTCGCGTGCCTGTTGATCTGGTCAAAAGACTGCTGGAGTCGAAGAAACCGGCCGATGTGGACAAATGCATCCGAGATCTCGAAGGTAAATAGGTAATGTACATTTTTCTATCTTGCAAGAATTCTTCACTTTTCAAACTCTCTTTCTCTTTACTTCTTTTAGGCGCTTCCAGTGTACATATAAGGTTACGGCAGGGTGGTAATAGTGCACTTGCACTCTTCCCCCATGCTACTGGACTTGCCTGTAATTAATAATAATAATAATAATAATTATACGGTTTTTTCATTTGTTTTTATTTATCAAATTATTTTATTATTTTACTTCTTGCTTTTTACGTATTTTCATTTCTCAATAAATTGCACAATTTTCACAGAAATATTGCAGCTTCAAATAATGCCAATTTTGAATTCGTTTTTTGCTGTCTTTTGCTTATTTTGACGAGAAAAAAACTTGAAAATCTCTCGGACAATATTGTTTCTATTATTATTACTACTGTTATCGTAATTATCGGCGTTATTATTAGCGTTCAAATATATAAACAAGGTGTTAGCAATTAAATAATCTTCCGCCAAAATAGAATCCCAAACTTGTGTGTATGTCTGTGTGTCAATTGTGAAAAACTCGCTGTTTTCGGGTGCATGTGTTTGCGTGTGTGTGAATGTTTGTGTGTCTGTGTATGTGTGTGTTTGTGTGTGTGTATGTGTGTGTGTATGTGTGTGTGTATGTGTGTGTATGTGTGTGTGTGTGTGTATGTGTGTGTGAGCTGACCTGTCGGTGACAGTGATATATCCGCACTTCCGATGAATGTATATGTGTGTGTGTGTGTGTCTGTACCCGTTGTCAATATTTGTACTTGTGTCTGTCTGTACAATGCCGCCTTGTAAATATTGTACTGTCTGCGCATCTGAGACATTGTGTAGAGATTGCGCAATATAAATGTTTCAATAAATGAAATAAAAATGAAATGTGTGTATATATGTGAATGTTTGTGTGTGTGTGTTTGCGTGTGTGTGAATGCTTGTGTGTCTGTGTATGTGTGTGTATGTGTGTGTGTATGTGTGTGTGTGTGTGTATGTGTGTGTTTGTGTGTGTTTGTGTGTGTGTATGTGTGTCTGTGTATGTGTGTGTATGTGTGTGTGTATGTGTGTGTGTGTATATATGTGTGAATGTTTGTGTGCGAATGTTTGTGTGTCTGTGTATGTGTGTGTATGTGTGTGTATGTGTGTGTGTGTGTATGTGTGCGTGTATGTGTGTGTGTATGTGTGTGTATGTGTGTGTGTGTGTATGTGTGCGTGTATGTGTGTGTGTGTGTGTGTTTGTGCAATGTTTTCAGCGGACACGGATGAGGACATCCCAAGCAGCCCCAAATCAAGAGGTTCAAGCAGTTCTGTGTGTTCTATTGCTTAAAGCACGATGTTTGTTTGTCTGTGTGTGTGTGTGTGTGTGTGTGTGTGTGTGTGTGTGTGTGTGTGTGTGTGTGTGTGTGTGTGTGTGTGTGTGTGTGTGTGTGTGTGTGTGTGTGTGTGTGTGTGTGTGTGTGTGTGTGTGTGTGTGTGTGTGTGTGTGTGTGTGTGTGTGTGTGTGTGTGTGTGTGTGTGTGTGTGTTTGTTTTCGATGCAAATTCGGTTTTGTGTAGTTACGTGTGTGTTGTTTTTTGTTATTCCGTGATCACATATTTGATGTTTTTGTATTTTAGTTTTGAAGTTGACTGTACACATAGTTTTAAAATTATGCATCTTATGCTATTATAGTTTTTGTTATTTGAATTTTTATTGGGAAAAATACAAATTTTGGACGTTCTGTTGCGGTTTCGAGCGTTGAAATTGCATCCGTTTGAGATTTGGGATTTAATCTATAAACTCAAGCAAATAGGCAGTGAATATATTTGAGATATAATAAACTATATAAGCACTGAACAACGCACACATCAACTCACTATCCTTTGCCGACACATTATTCTTTTACACTGATACAAGACATCGTGTCATCTAGTGACATACTTCTACAATAATATATACAACTATTTAATAATTATATACAGTATTTTATAATAATATGAGCTGTAAATTGATGCCTCTACAAAGTAAACTCAGATAATCGAAATTGTTTTGTGTGCTGTAATTTTGTTCTCATTCAAACGATGGTGTGTATTTTCAGTCAGTCACTGAATTCAATTGATAAATCTAAAAAAATTGTCATAAAATTAACTCAACAATTAATTTGGAATTATTAAATATATATTTGTAGATGACGCGACTGAAGATTAAATATAAACAAATCTACACGAATGATCTAGTGGAAGTATTTTATCATATTTTATCTTATTTTTTATTGTTAATTGATTGTTGTAAAACTTGTCTAATACCTGATAATTATATAATACATTTTAATGTTGTATATTATAATTATAATGCGTTTTTTGCGCATCCATTGCGACAACCAGAAAATGATGAATTCCATTTTATTCGACAAATCGATCGCCATATAATTAATACTTAATATAGATATTGATAATTTATTCAACAAACTCATTCATTCATTTATCTTGTGACAAACACAATAACCACTCGGGGATGATTTCATTATACAAATACTCTAAATTACAAATGTCGTACATGGCACAATATCGCTTACATTACAAAACAGAAATGGTAAAACCATTCACTACAAAGGTATCTGTGTGTATGTGTGTGTGTGCGTATGTATGTGTGTATGTATGTGTGTGTGTATGTGTGTGTATGTGTGTGTGTTTAGGAGTGTGAGTGCAAACAAACACACAATCAAAATATGTGCATATTTTTGAAATGTTCTTCGTTTTTGAACATTTTGCCCCAGGCGATGTTTTCACTGGTGGTCTTCATGTTTGACATATCTCGCGATTTCTCCTGTGAAATTCCGCTGAAACAAATTTCAATTCAAACATTTAAGTTTAGGCTTAAGATCGATTGAGACAATTCCCAGAAAAATAATCCAAATTTTGATTGATGGATAGTAGTGAGACAAATAATGTGAAAACTGCTTTTTGTCAAACGTTTAGACATCACTTTGAGACTCGCTAAATTCAAAGAAGTCAAAAACTCGTTGTGTGAAAAGTTCGCGAGGTCAAGTAGACATGACCCGAAGTCACGTGACTTGTGACGTCAGAATGCTACTTGTGAGTGGCTATTTTTGCTAGCTGGTTTTTCAATTCATATTCGTGGTTTGCGAGTTAGCGTTGGTGCATCCAATGTTCATGAGCTGGATTTGCTATTAAACGTTTCGTACATCAAGTCCTCAAGTACAACTTGGACTGGTGCAAGGACGGAGGACCTGGCAAAAAGTCCATGCTGCTGTAGAACAGTGCTTCTCAATGTGGGTCATATGACCCCCTTGGGGGCGACGGGAATTTTCTGAGGGGCCATAGGAGCAAATTTAAAAAATGTGGGACCACCATATTTTCTCACGGGCCACGAAACATTTGTTGAAACAATTTAATAGTTTATATTATTATTATCGATGTTGTAAATTTCAATCGTGTGTTCCGGTTGTGGCGTTGTTTCGGTTGTCGGTGGAAATAGTCCCCAGCGTACATGAGCTAATCCTATGGATAAGTCGCATCGCGACTATCCATGTGTGTACATGGGGCCACAATTACTTCTAGCGGGACCAAGGGCTGTTTCTGGGGACCACGGGAAGAAAAAGGTTGAGAACCACCGCTGTAGAGAGAAGACATGCTTACTAACTGATATGTGCAACTTCCTCGTCTGTGTAGTCAATGTGATTTGCACTGCTTTACATATACATTTTTAAGCTTTCTCTACAGTAGAATTAGTCTAATATCTAACTAAAATTCCAACATAGTTTCTTCTGTATATACGCAATGTGTTCAAATATATCAACAAACATGGGGAGTTGTGATGTATAATTTACCGAGTTGAATTATAATGTTTTATTTTCCAAAGGGAACTAATCAGCATAAAAATGAGACATAACTCAATGCAGAATCCAGAGGGAAGCCCAAGGACAAATGTTTCCATCAAATCCTCATAAAAAGAGGTTCACTAAAAGAGGTCAAGAAGAAATATTTTGCAGAATTTTTTGATATAAGCATAATCGCAAAAATATTGCATAATGATGCATGCACATGACTGATCGCCCCCAAAATTCAGCCCCCCTCAAATTTAACAGGGCAATGACATAACTGTAGGTTTCACTCAAATAAATATGATATATTATTACTATTATTTCCCGTTGATTACTTTTATTTTTTAGTTAATTGGAACTATTTTGAGATTGAAATATTATATGAAGAAGAAACAAAGAAGGAACAAACCTTCCGTTCATTTTTCGGGGTTTCTCGCAAAACGACTCGTTCGGCCCTCCAAATGTCTTGGTTGAGTTTTTGTAGTTGGTCTCAAGACGTTGTACCATGCTGCACGCCGGTCGCTAGCTTGATAACTCCTGAATGTTTGCGATCTGACCGTCCGAAATTGTCCAAAAGAAAAACTTTCTTCAAGTTCTTTTTCGATCCCAAGATATGTTGCCAATTGGTCGTAGACTCCTCGAACCTGAAATCCAGATATATATGCATTTTATTAACTTGGATTACTTTCAAATTTCTTATGATATATTTAATTGCAAACAATATTAATACCAGGGATAAATATTCTAATTTTCGTATAATTAAAATAAATCGTCATAAATTATTTATATAAAGCTATATGAATTAATTACTAACCGAAATGTCCTTACAGATCACTGTTAATATTCACCTTAATCAGAGCACGCGGTGAGCTAATGTCAGCACTTCTTGTTCCAGTTTGTTACCACAGTTCGCCTGACGACTTCCTCTGTTCGATAAATCGCTGAACCTGCAGAATACAACAATATTTATGATAAATGTACGACTGCCAACTGGAAATCTTCATCATTGCATACATTGTATTTTATTCGTAGAGGAATTATTCGTTTTTTCCAAAATCTCGCGCCTTCCTTGAAAACCAGGAAGTAATTAGTTAATTTCTTGCAAATAACTAATTTGGTGTGAGATGCCCTTGACCTATGTTTACTTTTGATTCTCTCATTCTCATTATTCGCTAAGTCAAGAAAATGGAGTAATTGAACAGGGTCACTTCAGTGGAAAACTTCACTAAATCTGGGAGCCCACAGAGCTGCGACTTTCTCGTTGTGGTTCAAATCGAATATCGAACATCTTAATAAAACTCCACATAATCACTTATTTGTACAGCTGAAAATTCCCGAATCCGCTACAAGGACAAGTGTTCTTCATCAATATCTAGCAATAATTACAATGGATACACTACTAATAACTTGATGAAAAAGTTTGTTTAAGACAACGTTCAAAATGTTCCGGACATTCGAGAGATTGTCCACTTACCTCAAGCACAACGGGGGCGACCAAATCTTCCTCAGCATTCAAAATGTTCTTGTGTGCTTGAGATGAAGCTATAGGACACACAACATCTCACAACGACTCATAAAAGATAGACTGCTCCACACTACAATACTCGGTTTATATTCACACAAACACACACAGAACGAACAAGAGATTGAGAGAATACGCTGAAATGAAAAGAGCAGAGCAGAGAAAAAGGCCGATGAGTATGACACACTTTGTTTGAATTAGAACATCACACACACACACACACACACACACACATACACACACACACACATACACACACACACACACACATACACACACACACACACACACACACACACACACTGCCACACACACACACACACACACACACACACACACACACACACACACACGCACACACACACACATACACACAGCAAGATCACGCGCTTGACGTGTTGTGTATGCGTGACTGGTCATCATTGCCGCGTGGCTGATTGCAAAGCCACACGGGCCAGTCATCTGTTTATGTAATCTTTCACGCCAGACTCACAGACATACACCAAGAAAAAACACACTCACACACACACATAAACAGACAGACACTGAGATGAAATGTTTACTCTTGAAAGATCTGTAAAAACCGTTCCAAAATGAATGATGTAATACAAATGTAAGAAAGTGTTAACAAGAATTGGTTTCAATTAATTTATTTTAAAGCTGTCTTCTGTTTTATGTTATATTTGTTTTTAGTAGTATTTTTTTATTTAATTATGGTCTTAAATATCTTGCTTAAGTACTTCTCCTCTTCCGCTGTTGTTTGTGTTCGTTTTGTTGTGTTTCTTATGCTTCTGAGTGTTAATTTCCTTATTCTCACTTTATACTTGTGCATTTCATTAACTTGATTTTGGTCACGATCAATATAACAAATATATCTTTGAATTTGAATTTTATTCAACTATGGCACACACAAGATGATGTCGTAAATGATGGTGTCGCCAATTATGATTTCATGGCAGCGTGTTCCTTCAATTCCATATGTCATTCATGGATACATACGGGCAGTGAGGCTGTAAAGCAAATAAGACCAATAAATAAGACAAATAAATAAGACAAATAAATAAGACCAATAAATAAGACGAAATTCCGACAAACAAACTCACTAACAGAGTTAGTGGCTTGAATTTATTATTAAAACAGCTTGTCAATCTTGTACATAGCTCTCAATAACAGCACAGGAATTTTACTAATGCACACAGCGTGAATATAATGTTAATGATGCAACAATGAAAATGTGATCGAAAAAAGAACCAGGATATTACGCCTACGGACCATTACGCCTACGATTAGTCCCGGCTCTCTTTCTTGTTAGGTTAGGTGTGGTTGGGTTGGGTTAGGTTAGTTAGGCTGGGCTAGTTAGGAAGGAGAAATAGGCCCGGGACTGAAGCGTAGGCATAATATCCTTAACTCCATGCGAAACAGATTGGTAATCATTGGAGTATATCGCAGTGACTACTGTTGTGAGTTTCGTTGAATCAACACCACACAATTGTTGTCCAGTCCACACTGGGGCAGTTTTCTTTTGTCATCACCGGTTATCTTGTTCCTGTTGTCCAGTCGCACCAGACCAATATGCTGCTGTTGCAGACCCTGCAACTCTGCAAAATGGTGTTGCAAATGCAGACGCAACTCTTGCAAGGAAAGATTGCAGCGTACACTGAGGTCAATGGATTTTCCGCTTCCATTCCTGAATCGCAGTGTCCAGGTGGGGCTTGAGCCTTCTCCCTTGCACGATTCTTCTCGATCTGTTTGATTCCTCGCATGCACGTTACCTTTTTTGGAGTTTGTCATATTTTCTGGGGATATTTCACGGTTTTGAGGACACTTTTGCGAGCCAGTGGTTTGAGGATCAATGTCTCTGACGATCACAGCGCTGGAATTAATATGCTTCTCCTCTTCCACTGGACCTGATATGCTTGGAAACACGTCATTGTTGATCTTATGCTTGTGAACGACATTAAACCTACTCTTCTGAGGGGATTTCACAATATGGGCTTGGAGTCTTCCTGGGGTAATATTTCCACTATGCTTGCCACTTGTTTTCTCGTCTCCTCTCTCTGCTTCCCTGATATTTGCATCCATTATTTTTGAGTGTTGTGAACACTTGTTGCCGATGTTTTGTTGCGCCGAATTTTCAGACTTCAGCCGCAGATTACTACTGAAATTAGTCTGTGTTAAAAGTTTTACTTCTTCGGTTGGAATATTTGGGTCTGCTAGAGCGTGTTCCTGCCCTCTAGAATCTGACAATTCATCTCCTTGCAACGGCGACTCCAATTGTTCTGTGAGTTGAGCGCCTAGATCAATCCGCTCATGCATTTTATTGTGTGGTTTAATAATGCGATTACCAGGGAATAATCGTAAAAGCTCCCTTGGATATCGTCCATTACATAAATCATTGATAATATCTGACGCAGGAGACTGACTGAGAGGCATTGGCGGATGTGTTCCTATTTGAAGTCCATTTTTATAAAAGAAAATATCAATTTGTTCTTTATTTCTTGAGTCACTGATGTTATTATCACATATCGTTTGTAGCCTCTTCACTTTTATATTAAGCGCATCTACATGTCGCATTAAGATGTTGAAATTAGATTTATAGAGCTTAAAATTTGATTTTTCTATTGGGAAACGAATCCTGGAAGATTTAACTTCACCAACTTTGTTCAAACGATTTTCACTAAGACAACGTGCTAGCGTAACTTGTGTTTCATATTTTTCTTGGGTTTCAAGTTTGTTTTTCAATCTATCTCGTTGGATGAAAAAGTTCAGATGCTTAGTAGTCTTCTGCAGCTGACATTCCAAATGATTCACTCTGGAGAGCAATATTCCTAGCGAATGTGCATCTGGAGATATTCCAGCACACTTGGCCGAGGTGAACGGCCTTCTAGCGCCACTAAGAGATCGTTCTTCTTTCAGCGATGAAATACTCACAATATTTTTTCGATATGACTTAAAGAGCTGGTTAAGATCGGTCACAGAGTTTTCAGCACTTTTACTGATACCTTTGAGACTTTTTCGAATAGGCATGGATGTTGCTTCACCTCGCTCAGCATCCAGCTTTACTCGTTCAAGTTCAGCCAACTTCAATCGATCCAGTCCTTCGTTAGATGTGCTTATGTGTTTGTCTCTACAACTTTGATGAAGTCTACAATCACCTGAGTGTGAAATATTTGCCACGTTTTCGCTGTCAGTATGATGATATTTATCATGTTTATCGACTGATGTGGAGGTCTTATCCAGATGATTTGCTTTCATCGGTGTGTCGAGCTGGAATTTAGCTATTTCCTGTCCGTTCTTGACGGGAGGCTCTTGCATGATAACTTGTGAATCCTGCTGTCCAGAACAGCCGTATATGTTTTTCAGCGGTGGAAGTTGGTGACGTCTGCTGCGCATCCGGTTCTTGCACGTCGGAGCGATGTCAGGATGTGAGTTTCTCCGAAATGTCCTCCACATCCTTGGAGATCCCATTGCCCGTGATAATTCCACCAGCAGATCTCTGTGCGTCTTTGAACGGTCGCCATTCATTTGGACTGATTATAAATATAGCTCTGATATGAGACTAATCATATCCACAATCAACGATACCTTTCCCAAAAAACTGATTTTCCAAACTTCAGAACGTAGATATGACTTAGGATGTTACGAGTACACCAATATTGTTCAATTCACACCTGCACAAAGAAAATTTCACTATCATTCGTGTAAAATCACTAGAACACAAGGCTGCTAAATCCGTGTTGCCTCAACGGGAAGTGGAACACACGGAATTGGGAGTAGCTCCTCAGAGGCCAGCAACATCGATCACACAAACCATCTCGCCATCTATGGCACATATCACACAACAAAGCGAACACAGGAAACGCCTGCTATTCCAACAAAGAAGAGGAAATATGAAACAAATGAAGCCATTAAATTATCCGCTCAACTTCAGAACGAATCCATAATCAAGCATTGCATAAAAATATACCACAAGCTACAGGCGAGTTGAACGATTCTCACAGAAAATTATGTGCTTCAATTTAGACAAAATATCGTGCCCCGAATCATAGAATACCCCTTGAAAACAAGCAAACGGGACAAATCCACGTTCGCTTTATTTTCGGGATGGCGTAGGAGTTGGGAATAGAGATATTTCACCGTGTGACGGTCTATCATATCATATAACCGCAGTCAAATGTTGCTTTGAGAGTGTTGTATTGTTTGAGCGACAACTTGCTTGGTCGTATCTGGCTAGACATGAGTCGCCCTTCTCAAGTTATGCACCAGGCTAATTTGTAATCCACACAGGACACACACACACACACACACACACACACACACAGAGAGACATTTCGCTCAAGTGCGTGTAGGTATGTGTATACGTGGACAGCTCTATGCTAATGAAACTTACTGGCTTTTGATGCTTATAGACGCGTGTTTACAGCTCACACATGTGTGTGTATATGTGTGTGTATATGTGTGTGTGTATGTGTGTGTGTGAGATGAAGACCAGCAAGCAATATGAGCTCTCTCTCAACTCTGAGAGCTCTGTGCATTAACACATACACACGTCTTGTCTTGGTGTTAATTGGTCGTGAAGTATGATAGAGTTATTAACTGCACTGGCACTCACACACACACACTCTCACACACACACATACATACACACACACACACACACACACACACACACACACATGCTCACAACTGTACACCTGTGATTGGGGTCAGTTAGGTTGGAAATGATAATTAGCGAGAAGGAGAGACAGAAAGTGCAAACAGTAATCGGGCACACATTCCACCTAATTTTCAGGAATTAGCTCAGATATATATTGCTAATTTTAGAACTGAAATAACTGGTACTACCGTAGAACTCCCGCAATAAATAATGAATTAATTAGGACGATACAAATTCAGCATTTTTAATTCACCATAAACTGATATATTTGGGCAAATTTTGAGTAATGTTTTTCATGCGATTTTGCCAAATCCTTATTTTCCTGGCTTATGTTTTATATATGCTCATCTTATTTCAACCAAGATACGATATTTTACACAGTTAAATCTGAAAGCAAAACAGTATACTCCAAAATTATGTTGGAAAAATAAATTTCATTTGTGACACACCATCGCTGAATAAAGCGAAATTTGTTACAATTTTATTTCATCCAGCAAATACAATTAAGTTAGTGTTTCACTGAATTTGAAATGTCAATTAATTAAATTTGCTTCATTTGATTTGAATATGCAATTTGAATACACGCTGGTTACAGTCGGTTTATTATTCAAATATTGACCAATCACCAAATTGCCGTAGTACACGCCGTGTTGTCATGGCAACGATCAGAGTTGTTTGACAGACAAGCTTGCATAGGCGTTGAGTTTGTGTTTGTGCGTTCACATGTGTTCGATTTGAGTGGAAATGTGTTGGTATTTGGTTCAATTGAGCGTATTTGAAGCCAATCTGTGTGGAGGGTGTTATGGCGGATTCGTAGATAATGGTTATATGTGATTGCATTATTATCGCCAAGCGTGGGATATTCTATGGTCTGCGATTAGAGTTTTAGCAAGCTGTTTGATGGCAGAAAAACGACCAGCGGATATCAAGGAAGAAGCAAAGCTTGTGACCATGAAATATTCGGATCTAGGTACGTTCTTTTCGGAACAGACAACAAATTCAAGAGCAGATGGTGAAAGAGAAAATTCTGGACTCATCCAGGCAACAGCCGAAATTTGTTTGAGGAACTCAGCAGAATGTCATCAAAACTCGGCTTGTCATCCATTTACTAGAGTCGACACAGCGGAGGCTTGCCCAATACTTGAACAAGGAGAACTACAAGCAGATATAGTCAACAGTGACGTCGGCGATGATATAGTTGAAAGAAAACAGAGAGGCTTGGATCCGGAGAACTTGATTGAAACTCGTCGCTTGTTAGCAAAACCTGCGACCTGGCTAGCAGAAGTATCTGCCCTGGATTATCGCATTGAAAAACTGGAGAAGGACTACAACGACATGAAGAAAAGCAGACGTGATATAGAGCAATTGTTGGTGAGGGAATTGTGTTCGAGCAATGTGATGATAGGTCGGGTCAACTCCGACTTGGAAATCAACAACATGCATATGTACTTGCTGACCTTGTCAAAGATTAATACAACAGATCAGATACCGTCGTCTACATCCTCAGGCAGAGATGAAAATGAAAATAAGCAGAATCAACAAAATGCAAGCGCTGATGATTCTGGAGACAATATGTTGTTGGATTTTAACAGAAAAAAACACAATTCTGCTATGACAAATATTGATGGGACTTCGGAATGCGGCAGCAGTTCTCGCATAGGAAAAAAGCGGGATGCACGCCTTTATCAGCTCTTATCTGACGACCATGCACACAAAAACAACAATTCTCCAGTTGGTAATAATTTGGAAACTATTGACCAAGAGTATATCAAACTCCTTGCGGAAATAGATGACCTCAATGGAGCTCCGATGGATGAAAACATACAGGAATATTCGCAAGAGCAGAATTCGGAAGGAACACACGAGATACCTGACAATATGAAACACTCAAAATCGGCTGTCATTTCATTGAGCGTGGACAATTTGCATACTAATGAGCTGTTGGCAAGACTGAATGATGTGAACTTACAATTGAAGGCAATGCTTCAATCAAGAATTGAAGATTCAGCAAATGATAGCCGAGATTGTGAAGAAAATAAGCGAGACATTTCAACCATTACCAATCCTCCCATTTAAATATTACAAACTTAGCTAAAACGGAAGATATTTGTATATTTCCATATATATATATATATATATATATATATATATATATATATATATATATATATATATTCTACACCTGTCTTGTTGCTTGTGTACATCAACTAGTTTGAGAGTGGCTGTACACAAGATGTGACAAGCGAATCCAGTTGCTTGGCGGAGATAGAAGTGATAATTGATCCAAAGTGTCGTTCTGTATATATATTGCCGGTAACATAACCCCCCCCCCCCCCCTCTGCCCACTCCCCACTCACATTCTCTACCTGTCAACAACTGATGCACTATCTGACCCTATAAAGGCGATAGATGTGTGTTTGTGTGTGAATGTACGTGTGTGTGTGTAAAGTATGTATGATACTACGTCGGCATCAATCAATGCAGTCTGTTTTCAAAATTTCCTATCAAATATTTCTCCTGTTATATCAACACACACACACACACACATATCTATATAATAATAAAGCTCAACGTACGTGTGTGAGTGTGTGTGCAGAACGGCACATTGGTGTATATATATTGGTGTGTGTGTCTGTGTGTCGATATGCCATGACTCACGTGCATTGCAGCGAGCGTTTGCAGCGAGCGTTTGCAAATGCCCAGTGGCGTGCAGAGCGCGTAGTAAAACAGAGTGTTTAAATAAGTACATTGTCGTGCATGTGCGTGTTCCACAGGCGTTTTTCGAGTGGATATGTGTAGTTTACCAATATTGTAATTGTAATTAACATTTATTTTTCTACTGGTGTTTGTTTTTCACCATTATTCTACACACTGCGCCATTCAGTTGAGCGATTGCTAGAAACGCCCATGCGAGATTGCCACCTCAGGCACACACACACTCACATACACACTGACATACATGCACACACACACATACACACTGACATAGATGCACACACACACATACACATACAGGAGCACGTACACACACACACATACATACACAGTGTACAGAACGGCACACTGATGTATATATTGGTGTGTGTGTCTGTGTGTCGATATACCATGACTCACGTGCATTGCAGCGAGCGTTTGCAAATGCACAGTGGCGTGCAGAGTGCGTAGTAAAACGGAGTGTTTAATCAAGTACATCGTTGTGCATGTGCGTGTTCCAGAAGCGTTTTTCAAGTGTATATGTGTAGCTTACCAATATTGTAATTGTAATTATCATATATTTTTCTATTGGTGTTTGTTTTTTACCTTTATTCTACACACTTTTGTCATTCAGTTGAGCGATTGCTAGAAACTTCCCTGCCAGATTGCCACCACATCTTTTCTGCGAACTGTTCTTGCATAATTTTGCAATTCTTCCCAGGAATTGCACACACGATACCGTTTTGCATTTTGTATTGGTATGCGTGTGCGTCTGTATGTGCGATGCGAACTTATATAATGTCGTGCACATGGATTGTGCAACATTTGCTTCATGTGCATTATCACCATATTTGCATTGCTATCCCAGACAAAACTCAAGGCATCACTTACAATACTACAAACGAAGCTACGAGACGCACGTAGTGCGGATCTACTAGCGACCATAACCGCGCGAAGTGCGGAACTTGTCGCTAGTATATCTATAATAATAAAGCTCAACGTACGTGTGTGAGTGTGTGTGCAGAACGGCACATTGGTGTATATATATTGGTGTGTGTGTCTGTGTGTCGATATGCCATGACTCACGTGCATTGCAGCGAGCGTTTGCAAATGCCCAGTGGCGTGCAGAGTGCGTAGTAAAACAGAGTGTTTAAATAAGTACATTGTCGTGCATGTGCGTGTTCCACAGGCGTTTTTCTAGTGGATATGTGTAGCTTACCAATATTGTAATTGTAATCAACATTTATTTTTCTACTGGTGTTTGTTTTTCACCATTATTCTACACACTGCGCCATTCAGTTGAGCGATTGCTAGAAACGCCCATGCGAGATTGCCACCTCAGGCACACACACACTCACATACACACTGACATACATGCACACACACACACACACACATACACACTGACATAGATGCACACACACACACACACATACACATACAGGTACACGTACACACACACACACATACATACACAGTGTACAGAACGGCACACTGATGTATATATTGGTGTGTGTGTCTGTGTGTCGATATACCATGACTCACGTGCATTGCAGCGAGCGTTTGCAAATGCACAGTGGCGTGCAGAGTGCGTAGTAAAACGGAGTGTTTAAATAAGTACATTGTCGTGCATGTGCGTGTTCCACAGGCGTTTTTCTAGTGGATATGTGTAGCTTACCAATATTGTAATTGTAATCAACATTTATTTTTCTACTGGTGTTTGTTTTTCACCATTATTCTACACACTGCGCCATTCAGTTGAGCGATTGCTAGAAACGCCCATGCGAGATTGCCACCTCAGGCACACACACACTCACATACACACTGACATACATGCACACACACACACACACACATACACACTGACATAGATGCACACACACACACACATACACATACAGGTACACGTACACACACACACACACACATACATACACAGTGTACAGAACGGCACACTGATGTATATATTGGTGTGTGTGTCTGTGTGTCGATATACCATGACTCACGTGCATTGCAGCGAGCGTTTGCAAATGCACAGTGGCGTGCAGAGTGCGTAGTAAAACGGAGTGTTTAATTAAGTACATCGCCGTGCATGTGCGTGTTCCAGAAGCGTTTTTCAAGTGTATATGTGTAGCTTACCAAAATTGTAATTGTAATTATCATATATTTTTCTATTGGTGTTTGTTTTTTACCTTTATTCTACACACTTTTGTCATTCAGTTGAGCGATTGCTAGAAACTTCCCTGCCAGATTGCCTCCACATCTTTTCTGCGAACTGTTCTTGCATAATTTTGCAATTCTTCCCAGGAATTGCACACACGATACCGTTTTGCATTTTGTATTGGTATGTGTGTCCGTGTGCCGAAATTCTATGAACGAACACGTGTGCAGCCAGTGTTTGTATGCGTGTGCGTCTGTATGTGCGATGCGAACTTATATAATGTCGTGCACACGGATTGTGCAACATTTTGATGATCAGACGGCGATTCTGTCGCAGGCTGGTTAAACATACCAGAACCATAATACCAATATTCGCGTGCCTTTGGCACTAACAGTTGAAGCGCGTATCCGACTCAATGTGAGTATGAACATTTGAATTTTATATGCCTACACTACTTATTGAATTATATGTGGTTACACTTGTTATTTTCGAGACGCACGTAGTGCGGATCTACTAGCGACCATAACCGCACGAAGTGCGGAACTTGTCGCTTATATATATATATATACACATTCACACGCGTGCAAAACGAACAAGGCGCTTAGATCTTCATACAACAGAACATTATTGATTAGTACTGGAAATTCCACACAGTATCGCTAATAGAGATTTGCTTCGCTGTTGCCATAGCAACGTGGCTGTGACAACACACATACACACACACACACACACACACACACACACACACACACACACACACACACACACACACACACATAAGCAAACAAGCGCGCAAATAAATGTATTCCCAGAACGTGTCATTGCCATAGAGTCTGTTTCATTTCTAATAACCGTCCAACAAACAACCTGCAATCACATATTGTATGTGTGTGTGTGTGTGTGTGTGTGTGTGTGTGTGTGTGTGTGTGTTGGTGTGATGGAATCCAGGAATACTTCGGCTTAGATATCGTGGTCTCCATGGCAACCGAAATGCAAACACACACACACACACACAGACACACAAACCAACACACACGCACACACACTCATGCATACACACATGCATACACCCACACATGCATACACCACACACATGCTTACACACACACACACACACACACACACACACACACACACACACACACTGGCAGTTTCAGGTATGGTGTATCATTAAAGTTAGCATCGAGTCTGAGCTGCAAATTTGAATAAGACGACAGACAGACAGACAGACAGATAGAGGAACAGATGCCAATTTCGGTTGCTTCCGGCTCAACAGTTTGCCTGCAAGAAAATCTTGCAAATAGTCGTGGATTGTATGGGATTGGCAAATCATTATGCCATCATCCACAATGGTGGATTTACGGTCGAGTAGTCCCTGTAGAAACTCCTCTTCAAGTATCTTATTTCCTTCTTGAACTCCAGGAGCTTTCAATACAGTTGACTTCTTGATAATTCCAAATTTGAACTTACTAATATGTATTTCTGGGTAATTAACTAAGCATATAAGCTGTTTCCACAATAATTTCCGATGAAATTCGATTATAAATCACATAAAGCCAGTTGCAGGGCAATATTGACACTTTGAAATTAGTTTTGTCCGACAATGGTGTATTTTCATTAGGCCCTTTCGAAAACATAATTCAATTCAGCTTGGCTGTGAATATCTGTGTTGATAAAATAGCATAAAGTCAATTAATTGTCTAATGCAAGCATATTCTCAACTGTTCGATAATTTCAATTCCATTCTGGTAAATTATGCACATGGAAAGGTAGCTAGGCAGAATTACCTAAAATAAATTTAACTTGTATATCACACGTTTAGGAAACATATGATTGCTTTTGTTTGTTTATTGTTTTCACAGTAATTCACACATAACACTTAAACAGCCATTGACAATATATAAATAACAAAATCTATAAATTCTGATTTACATATATTTATACACATATATGACCATATGAATTTTGTATGCGCGTAAACTGAATGTATGGTTTCTCATACCTCTTTCTCGTATGCGTGTGAAGCACTCTGAATTAAAAGTATGAAATGATATCGCAAGCAAAGCATACCACAACACAAACACATACACATCAAGACATGCATACATATATACACATGTACACATATACACAATTATACATATATAAACAATTATACACATATACACAATTATGCACATATACACAATTATACACATATACACAATTATACACATATACACATTTCTATACACACAGTTTACAAATGCAATAAGCATTACTCTGTAAATTAAATTACTCCGTAAATTACGATTTTTTGTCAAATAAACTGAAAACTCTTTTATTGTGTTGTTTGGAAGTAGAATTGTTCTACAAACACAGACAAAGCAATGCATATTACACAAGCTAATGAATTCGATAGAAAATATAAAAAATATTCCAATTCTGTGAAGCATCCAAGCAAAATCATAATTATATTTGGAGCTCTTATAACATTGACTCAATTTTTCAGAATTTTGAACTGTACGATTTAATTGTAATTCTCCAAAATAGAAAATTATTTTGCTCCATTTTAGTGGTCGGCAGGCTTTATTTCTCTAATTCTCCACTTCTTTTAATGAGCCAAATCTTCTTTTTCCACAACAGCGATGATAAATTCAAACATTCTGTTATTCCACTTAATTGAGTGTCAGGAAGTGACTAGAAACGAAAATAAACGAACTTTCCACTTGTCAACCCCTCCATTACCCACCAATGGGTGATTACCCACATTACCCACCAATGGGTGATTACCCACATTACCCACCAATGGGTGATTACCCACAGGTACTTTATGGACACTTGGAATATGATTGTCGGTCAAGCAGGTAGAAAATATTGATCCCGAGAATCGCGCAGAATTAGGAATTTTGATCTCGCTCTTCACATATAATTACGCATTTAAACACAGCAGTAGAGAAGGCTGTGTTCACATGTATGTGCGGGGGCAAAGCCTCACGGCCGCGGATGGCACACCGCAGGTCCGGCCGCCACACAGGTTGTCGCAGTCACGGCCAGCACAGAAACTGCACGGCTGCGCGCACACGAAACCCGCCTTGCGGCAATTGGGCTATCCTTTTAAGAAAGGAACCCACCCGTTTCACCTCGCCAGGGAATCGAACCCTGGACCTCTCGTGCACAAAGCATGCGTTTTAGCCACTCGGCTACGAAGCAAACGTGATTATATTATATATCTTCACATGGTCTGATCTCTAGGTCTGGTCTCTGGTCTTCACATGGTCTGGTCTCTCTCCTGGAAGATGTACGTCGACCAATAGACGAGGTTGAAGAGAGCAAATACCAAGGGAAATGTGATGCGTGCAATTACGTCAATCCTCTTGGACCGAGTTGGAAACCTGCACGAGCACACACACACACACATACACATACACACACACACACACACATACATACATACATGCATGCAAACACACACGAAAATTGCACCAAAATGCTCGTTGACAGAAATGGCATCAAAATGACAAGTGACTTCGTGTGCTCAAAAGCTGGGGAATTATTGCTTGGAAATGTCTAAATCGCTTGGAAATGTGGAAATGGCTTACCTGGCGAGCCAATTAGCACAACATCCCGGACTTGAGCCCAGAATGAGCACCTCACTGTGCTTCATTCCTGCCGCATAGCTGCCGGCTGATCCCTGCGAAAAAACACACACATACACACGGCATATTGAATGCATACACTCTAGGAAACCACACACAGCGATATGATTTCGTGCAGTGGTTCTCAACCCGGACTCTATCAAATCCTAGGGGTATGGCGAGACAGCTTCAGGGGTTCGGCGGTTTGGTTCACTCAATCGTATGATTGGTGACGTCAAGCTCTGCTTGTTCATCATTGGCTGCAGCTAATCACGCCACATCGCTTGGCCTTGATATATGTGCTGCAAGCGACTCGGTCCATTCAGTAGTAGCCTACTTGTGTGACTGTCTTGATCGTACGTGATTTGTGATTTTTCTCGTATAATACTTCAAACGCGAAGGGTTCGACGAATGCATGTATGGAGCTTGTGCATTTAATAACATTAAGAAACATTGATCTAGTAGATATTACATAAATCTAGTGATCAAATACGTTAGGGGAGAAGGTGAGAAAAGGTGTGATGTTGCGCAAGTTATTTGGCCGAACAACCTCGCTAACGTTGATGTTGCTATTTCACACTGAACATAAGAATGAAAGATCAGTTTTCTTTTGTGACACCGCTTCGCAGCGATTGTTGAACTTTTATGGCTTTGTCGCGCACACTTTTGACTTTGGCCCAAAAACTTTTCCGAGTGCTTTGATTGCCGAAGATGTTCGGCGCAGGTTTTTTGTGGCAGCTCACAAATCTCACACACACACAATTACAACACCGTTCTCTCGACAATAGCCACACATTGACACACACTGACACACACACTGACACACACACTGACACACTGACACACACTGATACACTGTCACACACACACACACACACACACACACACACTGACACACACTGACACACACTGACACACACTGACACACACACTGACACACTGACACACACTGACACACTGATACACATACTGACGCACACACACACACTGACACACACACATTGACACACACTGACACACACTGACACATACACTGACACACACTGACACACACTGACACACACACACACACACACACACACACACACACACACACACACTAACACACACACTGACACACATACTGACACACACACACACACTGACACACACATACACACACACTGGTACACTGACACACACTGACACACTGATACACACACACACAAACACAAAAACGCACACACACACACAAACACACACACACACACACACACACACACACACACACACAAAAACACACATACACACACAAACAAACACACACAAACACACACATTACATTACATTACATTAAGACATTTATATCGCGCTTTTCACCCGAGGGTCTCAAAAGCGCTCACACACACACTCACACACACACACACACACAACACACACACACACACACACACAAGCACAAGAGTCATACACATACACAATCACGAACGCACACACTCACCTACATACACACACCCATACACACACACAAAACAGACATATAACAGACATATAGACAAGTACATATACGCACAATCACGAACATACACTCACGTTTACATACTCAAAAACACAAAAATGCACACGCACACACACATACATATTGAATAAGATAGCAAAGCCGACATACAGCACAGAAGACAACACAACATACAACACATTAAGACAACACAACAGGCATACAACGACATACACTCAGATTGACAAATCACAACAAAATAGACACACAAATACAAACCAGAAAACACAACATAACAGACACACAAAGACATACACTCAAACAAATAGACAGAGAACACAACACAACAGACACACAAACACAGATAACAGAGCTCAACACAACAACACACATACAGCATACAATGGAGAAACATACAGACACAAGAACAGAAAACACACGCATGAAGCACATACACATAAAAGACAGAATTAGGAAACAATCAGACCTTATATTCAGTACTAATATATACAATATTATTAAGACAGTAATAAGACTTAGTGAGAAAGAAATTTTTAGTATGTTTTTTGAAAAGAGATAGAGATTTGATTGAGCGTATTGAGGGAGAAAGCCTATTGTAGATACGAGGTCCTAAGATAGAGAAACAACGATTGTAGTGAGAATGCCTAGAAGGAAAGGAAGGTTCAACTAGTAGAAAAGGATCGTTAGAAGACCTAAGAGAAAGAGATGAGGTTTTATAAGACAGAAGGTCAAACAGATACGCAGGCTTACGAAGATAAAGAGCTGAATGAATAATTAAACAAATACGATACTCAACAAGAGCCTTAATGGGAAGTAACCTAAGTTTTTGTAAAGAAGAAGATACATGAGAACCCGAAGGAAGATTAAATATCATACGACATGCTTTATTAATAATACATTGAAGTTTCCTAAGCTGGCGGTGGTTGAGAGATAGTAGAAGAGAACAGCAGTACTGAGTTTTACTAAAGATGAATGAGTTAGCTAACTTAAAGGCAGCAGAGATGGTTATATATCTACGAATGGAATAGATACGCCTAAGTTGATAGTTACAACACCTGATAATGTCGGATATGTGTGGATCAAAAGAAAGAGAGTTATCGAGTATGATACCAAGACTACGTACAGAGCAGGATAGAGGTATACTAAGAGAAGTAGTACTATTAGAAGATGGAAAGAGAATATACTTAGTCTTATCAGGATTAAGTTTGAGATGACGAGTGAACGCCCATCTTTCTATATCAGATAGGATGGTACTAACTGAAGAGTGAGAAAAAGACTCAGACGAGAGAAGGATTTGAATGTCGTCAGCGAATATTTGGAAGGACACATCGTGACGACGAAGAACTTTCCCTACAGAGGTAAGATACATATTGAAGAGGAGAGGGCCTAAGACAGAGCCTTGAGGTACACCACAAGTTAGTGGGCAAGCCTCACTACAAGAATCAGCAGAGGTAGAAACAAACTGAAGTCTATTAGAAAGATAAGAGCGAAAGAAAGAGAGAGCTGTGCCGCTAATGCCTAAATCTAACAGAGTATCAATAAGAAGCAGATGATTAACAGTGTCAAATGCAGCAGAGAAGTCTAGTTGTATAAGTAGAACATCATTACCAGAGAGAGTAGATTTGACAATAGAATCATAGAGAAAAATTAGAGAAGTTTCAGTAGAGTGAAAGTGCCGGAAGCCAGACTGCTCAGCAAGAAACAAATTGTTAGATTCAAGATATTCGGATATCTGTATGTAGGCAGCCATTTCAAGAACCTTAGACAGCCAAGGAATTCTAGAGATTGGTCGATAGTTAGAAAGCGTGTTAGCATCCAGACCAGATTTCTTAAGTATAGGGAGAATACTGGCAGTTTTAGATGCAAGAAATTCCCCAAGAGTGAAAGAAG
>OU696578.1:1121297-1131297 GCA_916048095.2 Sacculina carcini
AGATCTGGATGAGATAGTAGGAAAACTCACGCTTGAACAGCAAGTCCACTGTCAAGCAACTGTACTCGCCTGCGACCACAACAATAACAACATCAACATCAACATCAACATCAACATCAACAACAACATCAACATCAACATCAACATCAACATCAACATCAACATCAACATCAACATCAACATCAACATCAACATCAACATCAACATCAACATCAACATCAACATCAACATCAACACCAACATCAACATCAACATCAACATCAACATCAACATCTACATCAACATCAACATCATCATCAACAACAACAACATTTACAGCAACAACAATAACAACAACATTTACAGCAACAACAATAACAACAACATTAGCAACATATATCACTAAAAGAATATAATTAAAATAATATAACAAAAAGAATATAAATGTCACTTAATTGTAATTATACTAGAACGTAACTAGAAAATAACAAAGTGAAACTCAAATATTATTTTTATTATTATTATTATTAATTACAGGCAAATCCAGTAGCATGGGAAGAGTGCAAGCACTATTACCACCCTAAGGTGGCCCCATGTACCGGAAGCGCCCAAAAGATTCGGAGAGAAAGAGAGTTCGAAAAGAAAAAAGTCTAGAAAGAGAGTTGGAAAGAAAATAATAAATAAATAACAATAAATAATAAACCCTCATCCGATAACACTCGATATCACACAATGTTCACCAAATAATAATATTAATTCGTTTGAATAATGTCCCATAGTGTATATAGCACAAATTCTGACATGTCAATTTTTGAGAGGAAAAACTGCCACTTTTTCTTTACTGCACGATGATGTATGATGTGTCGCACTTCAAGGCGAACATTCTCTTTACGAGGCTGTTTACAAGTATAAAACATCAATCGTGTGCACGCGTGTGTGTGTTGGTGTGTGTTTGATGTATGTTTAGTCAATAAAGCGACTTGTGGCGGGCTGCAGCGTAGTGTTTGGAAAACGACCATTTGGACCATCAAATAATCTCGCTCACTCCCTAAGTTCACTGATGCTCCTGTATAGAGATGGCAGTTACGGCTGTCTCAGAGGTGTGGTTTGTATCGATATTTACTGAACCTAACAGCCTGCATGTGTTAACCATTGAACGTTCAACGAGAGAGACATTTGTGGCTGGCAAGCCGCAGAACACGTTTCAACCTCGATATCATAGAATATTGAACAGATATGAACGTAAAATAAATGTAACCTGTGTGATAGAACTTCGTTTTTTCAACAAAAAATGGAAAATAAATATAATGTTGATATGAATAAGTGACAGTCCATATATTATAGAAAAAGACGATAAAAGTAATGAGTTTGCAAAGGATCCACAGATGACTGCAAACACTTGTAAAAGATTGGTCTAATTGACATTAATTGATTGATTTATTAAGAGTACACAGTGAACCAGCGGATAATTAATATAGTGAGAACAAGAAGATCTTGATCGATAATGTCACGTGAGATCTCACCTGTGTTGGTCTTGCTGTTACAATAGGCAGTTTGGAATTTTTCCAGCGTGAACCTGGGCAGGTGAAGTCCGTCGTCAATTTGCACGGGGTCTCCCTTCTTCCACACAAATATCAGGTCATCCGTCTTCCAAGCGTCTGGAATCGGCAATCGATCCATCAAAGTCATGCATATCAATGTGGCTGGTTCTTGGCGCAGGTGTATGTCCAGGAGGTTACTGCACAGCCAATGATTAATGTCTTACTGGACATATGCAAAATATATACTTGTTATTAACAAATGGGTGTGCCTTGAGAAATAGGACTTGCCCAATCTGTGTTTTGTTCATTAAAATATTAAATAGAAGATTGATTACATCAGTCGCTAGAAGCATTTTTTATTTTTGGGGATTTGAGGAAGGAATTTTTTTATCAGCCAATATATAACTTTCGAAATTCTAAATTACATACTCTGAATACAAAGTGTAAATGTTGCATACTTTAACGGCATGTGCACCATCACTTTTGCCGCTCAAATACGCTAAATTCTTCGGCCCAAATCCTTGTGTAAAATTCGCAGAAAGTAATGCATAATATAGCGATGCTTTCAACCCGGTAAGTTTTGCTAGGTAAGTATATTTGTTGATTTGCAGACGAAAGCAATATATAACTTTGTTTCACTGATGTCAACACAACATGAAATATTCATTGGAAAATATCGGGGTTGTGTAAGTTAGTCGTTTCTTCAGCTAGCCGTATGATGCTATCAGGTTGTCTATGAACTTCCGTAGAAAGTACGGACGAACTATTTTTCTGTGGGTGTGTGTGCACATTTTTGCATAAAACACGCGACCATGGAAAACTTGCACCGCTGGCCCAAATTTGGGAATTTGGAAACAATAAGTTAGCTTGATAAATATTGAATTGCTTTTCAACACAGACTTGTACACATACATACATAAACATATGCATACACACATACACACTAGCACAAACATTTCACCTCACATATGTTCACACTTACACACACACACACACACACGCACATACACACCCACAGACACACAGACACATAGACACACAGGCACAATGGCACACACACATACATACACACAGACACACACAGACACACAGAGACACATAGACACACAGGTACACACACTCATACACAGACACAGATACACATACACACACACAAACACACACACACACACACACACACACACACACACACACACACACACACACACACACACACACACACATACACAGGCACACACAGATACACACATACAAACACAGACACACACAGCCACACGCAGACACACACAGACACATACAGACACACACACACACACAGACACACACAAACACACACAGACACACACAGACACACACAGACATACACACAGACACACACACAGACACACACACAAACACACACAGACACACACAGACACACACACACACACACACACACACACACACATACACAGACACACACAGACACACACATACAAACACAGACACACACAGCCACACACAGCCACACACAGACACACACAGACACATACAGACACAGACACACACACACACACACACACACACACACACACACACACACACACACACACACACACACACACACACACAGAGACAAACACACACAGAGACAAACACACACACAGACACACAGACACAAACACACACACACACACAGAGACACACAGACACACACAGACACATACAGACACAAACAGACAGACAACAGACCTACAACAACAGACAACAGACAGACAACAGACAAACAGACACAAACAGACAAACAGATCTGTACAGACAGATCTCCAGCCTCGGCCTGCTGCTGCCCGACGAAGCCGTTCGCGTTGGCGTGGCGCTGCGCCTGGGAGCCGCCATCCAGCAGCCGCACAGGTGCCGCTGCGGCTCAATGACCGACCGATGGGGCCACCACAGTCTGTCGTGCTGCCACAACGTCGGCCGACTGCCGCGTCACACTGCCCTGAACGACATCGTTCATCGCAGTTTGGCGTCGGCAGGAGTCGCGGCAGTGCTGGAACCTCGCGGTCTGAACCGAGGCGACGGCCGCCGGCCGGACGGGATCACCATCTTTCCCTTCCGGCGCGGCAAATCACTGGTTTGGGATGCAACGTGCACCAACACTTTCAGCAGAGCACACCTGTTGGAGGGTGCAGTCGCTCCCGGGGCAGCGGCTCGGGCGGCCGAGGAGACTAAAAGACGGCGCTTGGACCTGAGCCAGCGGTATGACTTCGCGCCGCTGGCCGTCGAAACGACCGGCGTGTTGGGGTCCACATTCGACGACCTCATCAAGATCATCGGTCGTCGAATAACAGAGCGTTCTGGAGAGCCGCGCGAGACGGCCTGGCTCAGACAGCGGGTCAGTCTGGCGGTCGTGCGCGGCAACGCGGCAGCTATCACCGGGCTGCTGAACTGATGTGTTTGTGTGTGCGTGTTTTTCAGTTTTATATCGTGTTTTGTATGAGTGTATGATTGTGTATGTATAATATAATGTGTGTGATTTGAAAAAAAAAAACAAAAAAACACACACACACACACACACACAGACACACACAGACACACAGACACACAGACACAGACAAACACAGACACACACACACACACACACACAGACACACACACAGACACACAGAGACACATATTGTTAATTAGTATGTGTACTTACAGCTGGCCATTTTGAGTGAGCAGGTTTGTTTGTCGAGGGGATAAAGTTTTAGGTCCATCGGACACGACAGCGTCAGCGATATCCTGCGCAATATTCGCACACACGACAAATTGTGCACTATTACTATATTAAAATTATAAATTCATAGCAAATTACTGAATAATTATATTACAAATCATACACGATTAATTATAATGTTATCTTGACCAAAAACGATGTATTTTCCAAAAATCCAACGCGTCGAGCGGCTGCACATTGTGTGTTGCCACTTTTGTCACTTTTGTTTGGCGTTTTTTTCATTCCTTGTTGTTCTCGAACACTTCAGCCGTTAATCAATCATATTGTTTGTGCGCCAAGCAAGTATCACGTGTTAGCTGGGCTCTTATTTGACATGTTGTCTCGACACGCGGGTGAAATTATTTGTCGCTCCTTCTTCATGTCTTTTTCGTCATTTTCCCTTGTCCATTTTTCAACGTAGCGTACACCATCTCAAACCATCTCATTTTTCTTATATGTGCGTGTTTGTGCGTGTGTGCTTGTGTGTGTGTGCGTGTGTGTGTGTATGTGTGTGCTTACCTAGTTGTGCTTACCTAGTTGTGGTACAGGAAATGAGCTTACGCTCGGACTGTCCTGTCTCTTTCCCACTGATTATCCAATTTATGTTTGAACTCTCCTATAGTTTTGGCCTTTACGATTGTCTTGTGTAATTTATTCCAAACTTATAAATTCATTGACAGTGTGTGTGTGTGTGTGTGTGTTTTGGGGTGCGTCTAAGCTTTGGAGCAATAAAAACTTTGATGTCATGTCAATACATGTCGCAAAAACACGAACATAAACACACACACACACACAAACACACACACACACACACACACACACACACACACACACACACAAACAGACATACACACACACAAGTCTACAATGCGCTGTACGTAAATACATCTAGAATAGCAATGAAAAATATCCACTCAATATTGTGCATATATATAAACCATTTTATATCAACCCTATATATATATATATATATGAACGGAATATGTGCAATTTTTCCTGTGTGAAACACCTGAATTCATCTTTGCAGAACCCAAATGTATTATGCAAATACGAAAAAGCTGTCAATATTTGGGCTAACTTATGTGTGTGCGTGGGTGTATCTGAATATGTGTGTGTACGCGTGTATATGTGTGTATGTGTGTGTGTGCATGTGTATGTGTAGAGCCAATTTGCTTTTCTTGGCAATATGCTAACTAATATGTGCCTTTAGTGTGGGAGACTTGCACACTAACAGCAATCACCACCATATATGCAATCATTCACCATGCTTGCTTACACACACACACACACACACACACACACACACACACACACACACACACACACACACACACAAACACACACACACACACACACACACACACTGCCTGGATTGGCTCTGTGGTCATTGAATGAAAAAGCGATTATGCACACTTTCATGCCCCATTGATTCCTATGCATTCTCCCATGGGAAGAATGTCAGTGATGTCGTGTCATTGATGTCGTGTCAGTGATGGCGTGTCAGTGGTGTCGTGTCAGTGATGTCGTGTCAGTGATAGTGTGTCAGTGATGTCGTGTCATTGGTGGTGTGTCATTGGTGGTGTGTCAGTGGTGTCGTGTCAGTGATGTCGTGTCAGTGATGGCGTGACAGTGGTGTCGTGTCAGTGATGTCGTGTCAGTGATGGTGTGTCAGTGATGTCGTGTCAGTGATGTCGTGTCAGTGATGTCGTGTCATTGGTGGTGTGTCAGTGATGATGTATCAGTGATGGTGTGTCAGTGATGTAGTGTCAGTGATGTCGTGTCAGTGATGATGTGTCAGTGATGGTGTGTCAGTGGTGTCGTGTCAGTGGTGTCGTGTCAGTGATGTCGTGTCAGTGATGGTGTGTCAGTGATGTCGTGTCAGTGATGGTGTGTCAGTGGTGTAGTTTCAGTGATGTCGTGTCAGTGATGGTGTGTCAGTGATGGTGTGTCAGTGATGTCGTGTCAGTGATGGTGTGTCAGTGATGGTGTGTCAGTGGTGTCGTGTCAGTGATGTCGTGTCAGTGATGATGTGTCAGTGATGGTGTGTCAGTGATAGTGTGTCAGTGATGTCGTGTCATTGGTGGTGTGTCAGTGATGATGTGTCAGTGATGGTGTGTCAGTGATGTAGTGTCAGTGATGTCGTGTCAGTGATGGTGTGTCAGTGATGGTGTGTCAGTGATGTCGTGTCAGTGGTGTCGTGTCAGTGATGTCGTGTCAGTGGTGTCATGTCAGTGGTGTCGTGTTAGTGATGGTGTGTCAGTGTTGGTGTGTCAGTGATGTAGTTTCAGTGATGTCGTGTCAGTGATGGTGTGTCAGTGATGGTGTGTCAGTGATGTCGTGTCAGTGATGTCGTGTCAGTGATGTCGTGTCAGTGATGGTGTGTCAGTGATGTCGTGTCAGTGGTGTCGTGTCAGTGATGGTGTGTCAGTGATGTCGTGGCAGTGATGGTGTGTCAGTGATGTCGTGTCATTGATGTCGTGTCAGTGATGGTGTGTCAGTGATGTCATGTCAGTGATGTTGTGTCAGTGATGTCGTGTCAGTGGTGTCGTGTCAGTGATGTCGTGTCAGTGATGGTGTGTCATTGATGTCGTGTCAGTGATGTCGTGTCATTGATGTCGTGTCAGTGATGTCGTGTCAGTGATGTCGTGTCAGTGATGGTGTGTCAGTGGTGTCGTGTCAGTGATGGTGTGTAAGTGATGGTGTGTCGGTGGTGTCGTGTCAGTGATGTCGTGTCAGTTATGGTGTGTCAGTGATGGTGTGTCAGTGATGTAGTGTCAGTGATGTTGTGTCAGTGATGGTGTGTCAGTGATGTTGTGTCAGTGATGGTGTGTCAGTGATGGTGTGTCAGTGATGTAGTGTCAGTGATGGTGTGTCAGTGATGGTGTGTCAGTGATGTCATGTCAGTGATGTTGTGTCAGTGATGCCGTGTCAGTGGTGTCGTGACAGTGATGGTGTGTCAGTGGTGTCGTGTCAGTGATGTCATATTTGCAGTGAATAATGGTAAATAGTCATTTTATTAGCTCGATTAGGCTATTGAAGTGGCCTGATTACTCTGAGTAATAGTTTACTAGTGGAAATTTCATGCCAACGGTGATGAATCGCCACTCTTATAAAAAAGCATAAAATGACTTGGCATATTCCCACCGCTATCTCAGTGAATCTGAAGTAATAATAATATTATTATCAATATTATTATTAACATTATAAATATTATCAACACTGCTGATATTATTACTAGGTAATGTACAATTTAGCTGCTCTCTAAAATTGTACACCCACCGTACACTGTACAACACTCCACCGTTGGCGAAAATTCGAATGTACATGTTGGACATTGTGATTTCATGAAGATGACCGGTTTTTTCGTTTTTGAAGAACAGATCGGGCATCCAAATGCGCCGCGGATCCATCAACGTCAAATATTTCACGCGACCTGCAGCCACATTTTGACACACAAATTCTTGCATTAATCTTACTTCACATATAATCCTATTAAATTCAACGTATTACAATGCAAAACTGAACTCTTCTAAAATATGATCATTGTAGACAGAAGAGTTAGTTGTGTTTGTATATATCGTATATGCATCTATGTGTATATGTGCTGGTGTGTGTCTGTGTGTGTGTGTTGGTCTGTGTGCTGGTGTGTGTGTGTGTGTGCTGGTGTGTGTGTGTGTGTGCTGGTGTGTGTGTCCGTATGTGTGTGTGTGTGTGCTGGTGTGTGTGTGCTGGTGTGTGTGTGTGTGTGTGTGTTCACTGTTTACCCATCATATCGTCGAATTGAAGTCGCTCATCGATCCATTTCTCGCGAAATATCAATTGTGCACTGTATTCCTGCAACATTGCAATTGCAATTAAATCATATTATTCAAGTGTACGTAGAAATAAATTTTGATCAAATTATCCGGCTTGGATTTTAATAAAAAAACATATGACGACTGAGATTAAAGGTGAACTAAATGAGTGATCACAAAGTTATTGTTAACGTTATATAAAGATTGGTCTCATGAAATATTCGATGAAATATTAATATGTCTTTTAGATATGATACAAAACAGAGGATGTATAATATATTTTACGTAGTCTATTATGTTGTATATATAGTTATACTTTCAGAAGAAGTTAATTAGCTGAAAGTAAATATATACTGTAAAACTCCTATTTGAACGACAACCCTAATAGAGTGTTTCTTAACGTTTTTTCTCTCTGATTCCCCACTTCTTAATGAGCCATCTCTTCATTTTCCACACCGCACAGCGCTGATAAATTCGATAAATTCAGTTGTTACATCAAAGTAAATGTCAAGAGGTTATTAGGAACAAAAATAAACAAATTTGAATTGATAAAAACACATATAGTTGTCCTGTTCTGTCCGACCTTTAGCTTCCCACTTGACAACTCCTCCATTCGCCACCAGTGGGGAATTTCGCACAGGTTAAGAATCACTGCTATAATTGAACGATATCTCGGATATTTATTTCAGATTTTGTGATAAGTTAACAGTAACCTGTATTTGTGTCATTTGTTAAATATACATATGTATATGTTACCTAGTTCCATTTTCATCCATAAAATTTCCCTGTGTTTTCAAAAATTCTGACCAGCTAGTGGCAAAATAGAGCGACACCCTCTAATTGAACACCGCTACGGAGGAAGGTTTGAAAAATTGAACTACATGACGCTCAAATAGAGAGTTTACGGTAATTTATTTATTTATTTATCTCTCAATTTAGAAGAAATGCACAAACTTCAAGTTTTTCAGCTTGATAAGTGAATGATAAGTGGATGATCAGCTTGATAAGTTAGATCAAACGATACAGGACCGACCCTAGCCAATTTAGGGAATATTACGCAAAATTTCGGCTCATTTACTTCGTAAGAACTATCTGAAAAGTATCAATTCACTTCGGAGCAAGCTGCATTGAAGCAAATGATTTTAATTGCACACTCAATTCCAAGGTTCGGCCAAAGAGAGCAGCATATGAATAGAACGAAAATGGGAGAAGAGTGGGATGATCAACATGAGAGAAGAGTGGGATTATCAAGCTGTTTGCAACTGCTCACCATTCTGTAGTCGTCGATTTTGCTAATAGATCGAATGAGAATATCGACTGATACAATTGTTGGCTGGTCAACTGTGAAATGAAATCAAATGAAAAAATCACAGTCAAGTTTTTCAGTCAACCAGGGTTTGTGTGTACATGTGTGTGTGTGTGTGTGTGTGTGTGTGTGAGTGTGTGTGTGTGTGTGTGTGCGTGTAATTGTTTCATTATGAAAGTGGCGTTCAGACGATGACAGGAATTGTACTGGACTAAATAAAAAAACGCTAAGAAATGTGTTTGATCTCAAGTAATGCATGTTGAATTATAAATGACATCAAAACTGAACATTTTCGATAAATTTGCTTAATATTTTGGTGTCAGTTGCGAAGTATATCACTGAAAATCTCCTCAAATCTACTTCGTAATTATACCTTCGTTTTGTAATTATACCATTGAATCAGAGCCGTTGCGAGGATTTATAAGGCCCCCCCGAAGGCAACACTTGGGGCCCCCATTATAAATAAACCATCAAATAATGAATTTATTTATTATACATAATCACATAATACAAGCTCAGGTGAAAACATCTGGGCAAAAAGGTAAAGTCTATACATAATATGATAAATTTTAATGTCATACGTGAAGCAACGGGGTCCCTCAACACTCGGGGCCCCCCCAGCCGGGGGGTACGGGGGGCGGTT
>OU696578.1:1138797-1143797 GCA_916048095.2 Sacculina carcini
TAAATATGAACGATTGTTTCGCTCAACCATCTAAGGTTAATTAATACACGCACGCACAAGCTGTCTAATTCACTATGGTACAAAGTTAAACGTGTATTTATCGATCGTTGCCAAGGTCAATACAATTATTCGTCTGGAAAAAACACAATAAACAACAAATTTCACAACAAGAAAATACAAATGGAGTGGCAAAATATTTTCAGACAATGTGGAAAGTCAATATGTTAAAAAGCATTGATTATAAATCTAGACTCAAAGAAATTATATAAGGTAAAATATTTCACATATATACCGACAATGATAATGATAAAAAATATAATATTTCAAGCATGAATAGAAGGATTATGATAACTTTTAACCAAATTATCCCATAAATGAAACAAAATAGGAAGACTAATATTAAATTATAAAACGCATGTTTATTACTGAAAGTGAGATCTTCAAGTAACAAGACAATTAAATCGTGGACAAGAATTACTCCTGGATTAAGCAATGTCTACACTACACCACGCTGAAACTGTTGAACTGTGTCCAATTTTCAGCCAATCAGAAACGAGTTCACTGCCGGTGCATCGCCTCAGGGCATAAAAGCAATTTTCTCAAGTCTGAACGTGTATACGGATATTATCTTCATGACAAAGACACATACACACACACACATACACACACAAGCAAATACTACATACACACACATACACACACACACACACACACAAGCAAGCACACACATACACACCAACACATACACACAAATACATACACACATACACAAGCAAACCCACATGCAGACACACTCACACACACACACACAACAGCGAAAATGACCAATATATGTCAAATAAAGTTATTTTAATAAAGAAAAACGCATGCGAATTATTACATATTAACAATTAATTATCATTAAGATTACAATTAAATTATTATTATTGATAAATTATGCCAAATTGAATTCCTTGAGGGCTGCCTGCATGATTGTGTCTTTAACAGCACAAAACACCAGCTTGATGTTTTCAGTGTCTGCAAAAACACAAAAACACAAACACACATACACACACACATACAAACGTGAAGAGCAAGCAAGCAATCAAGCGAGATCAGCTGAGCATTCACGTGTGAAAAAACAAAGGTGAAAATGACGTAATTAATGGAGGAAATACATGCAACCAATGATAATTGATCAGGCATTATTCGTAGCACCCAAACGAAGCTGTTTTGCTACCAACTTAACATATAAACACACACACACAAGGCACACACACACACACACACACACACATACACACACACACACACACACACACTGACACACACACACAGGTGTGAACATGACTTTCATCATAGCTTTTCGCACATGTATTTGATAAAAATTTACAATTCAGATGAACCTGCTGATGAAAAATGTACAATTTTTTTAGAGAAAAAATAATGCTATTTATTTCCTGAAATTATTTCACTAATCACACCTAGTTTTTACAAATAAAAAACATATTGAAATAACTAAACAAAGAAGAATAAATAACAGAATTCAACTATTGACGGATTAAACCATCATATTTACAGCCGGGCACTTGTTAATATTTCCAATATAATAATAATAATATATGTAAGCAGGGTTGGACTCAAACATATTGATAATATCAACAGTTTGAGCGGACCTGTTGCGCAAGTGAAGTGCGAGTAGCACATCCGGTCCGGATCCGGATTAAGAGCGAGGTACATTTTCAGAATGAAATTCTGCGCCGCTACGTTGTCCTGTTTCGGTCCTGTGGTACAGATGTACGACACACACACACACACACGCACACATACACACACAATTCTCAAAATCTAAATCAATTCAATTCAATTCCATTTCAATTCTCAAAATCTAATAGGAATCATAGTTTTGGCCTACAAAAACGCAGGATTAAAAGAGACATCCAAAATATAGTTTCCCAAATAGAGTAGTAGATAGATGGAATAGGTTGCCAAGCGACGTAGTACACCAGCCAACGACACAACTGTTTAAGAAGACATATGACAATTGGAAGGCGGCAGTCACGAGCCTCTGACTCATTCCTGCGAAGACAACTAGTAAGAACAACTAGTAAGAACACACAGAATAATCCAGTGGTTTAGCTATGCAAATGCCAAAAATTACTGTAGATTGGCAAATAGTTTGTTAATTAACGCCCAAATTTAGATTATGCTTACGAATTCGGCAATATAACAGAGACAATAACAGCATATTTCACAATATATTCCCGAACACTTAGTTTAATCGCTCGATTCCCATTATCTTCGTGTTTGTCTGTTTGTTTGTGTGTGTGTGTGTGTGTGTGTACGCATGTAAAATGTTCATCATGTAGCTGGAAATATGTTTGTGTTGTATGTTCGCGATGTGTAGATGTGATGTCTAACTCAATTACTTGGCGTTGTGCGTCGCAATGTAATAAGATAACGTGATTTGTGCTAGCTCACACGTGCTGTTATGTTCATTTTGACGCTTTTTCTATTCTGAATATATTGCTAACTCACTTACATACACACACACACACACACACAAACACACATGCACACAAACACACGAAACAGACAGAATTTCCTCGCACTGACCATCAAACTCGGGAAAATAATCGCCGATATGGGACTTCTGGATTTTCTCTTCGAGCAGATCTTTCTTGTTGAGAAACAAAATTATTGAGGAATTTTGGAACCACGGGTACGTGATGATGGTGCGAAATAGTGCCTTGGACTCCTCCATTCGGTTCTGTTGTACAAAAAGCATATCATAATTCAGCTCATAGTAAAATCCAAGTGGCGCACAACACTTCCAAGCTCATGACAATCAAAGTTCTGAATTCAAAACCATTTTCGTAAGCAATCTTATTGATCTTTGAACGCTTTAAAGCTTCCCAACATCAAAATTAATTGATTTATAAAAGTTTGTGTGTGTGTGTTTGTGTTTGTGTGTGTGTGTGTGTGTGTGTGTGTGTATGTGTGTGTGTGTGTGTGTGTGGGTGTGTGTGTCAGTGTGGGTGTGTGTGTGTGTGTGTCAGTCAGCCACCTCATTGTCGGACTCGAAAAGAATCATGTCATATTCGCTGAGTGCAACCAGAAAAATGATCGACGTGACATTCTCAAAACAGTGAATCCATTTACGACGCTCCGATCTCTGTCCACCCACGTCCACCATTCTGAACACACACATACACACACACACACAAACACACACACACACACACACACACACACACACAAACACACACACAAACACACAAGCACAAACGCACACACACACACACATTTAAGTGTATTAGTTATATAATATCAATAGTTTGAAAATCTCAATTTACTCCTGATACGCATACGGATAGAATTTGGACGATATTCGGTGGTATAATGTTGTCATTTTGCGGTTTATATTCTTCACCTGAAAATGATTGAGTCCAGGTCGAATGGATACTCGACAATACCAGTGGTCGGCGCTCGACAGCGAAGAATGTCTTGTTCCGTCGGCAAATAATCATCGGTCGCCAAACGATCTAGATCACTCAGGTAACTTTAAAACACCCACACACACATGCACACACATGCACACACTTTGATGCTGTACTGAAAATGTATGTGGCTTAAGACAAATCCTATAATTCACTTTACTTTACTTTACTTTACTTTACTTTACTTTACTTTACTTTACTTTACTTTACTTTACTTTACTTTACTTTACTTTACTTTACTTTACTTTACTTTACTTTACTTTACTTTACTTTACTTTACTTTACTTTACTTTACTTTACTTTACTTTGCTTTACTTTGCTTTACTCTACTTTACTTTACTTTACTTTACTTTACTTTACTTTACTTTACTTTACTTTAATTTTCTTTTCTTTTCTTTACTTAAATCTACTTAAATTTACCTTTCTTCACAAACATGCACAAATTGGCCAATTGTATCGTGCTTTTCATATTTGACCTTGTTTATTTATTTCAATTAAAAAACCAATAAGAATAAGGATAATAACGATAATAATAATAATAATTATAGCGTGAGCATAAGACACTCTTGTACTCACTATTTTGCAGAGTCTGTTAGTTGATATTCGTTGCGTCTTTCATAGCAAACCTGCAACCCTTCATCAGCCCATAAAGCACTGAGCGCCGCATAAAAGTTGGACTCAATCGTCGATACAGTCTCGTAGTCAACTGATTTGACTAGTTCTGAATGCTCCTGAATAGAAGTAGAACAATTGACAATTATTTAATATTAGACAATTAATTAAATATGAAAAAGTAGCATAATTATCAACAACACACAGACACACACTCACACATACACTCACGCACAATATTTTTAATCAAAACTATTAGCACAAGCGGTATTTTGCAGATTTTGGGAAACTCTTCAGGAATATGGAAATTTTTCCGTCAAGAATTTCGAGGAATTTCGTGAGCTGTATATTTCAAAACTGTGGCGCATCCCATCACCCTGGATATTTCGACTTTTTCATAGGACAAACGTGTTATATCAAACCGCTTTCATGTGCAATATTATGTTGTACTTGCTGGGTCTGATGGACCATTTACTCCGGTCCATCTAACTTGTCTCCACTGCTGACACTCTCCCAAAACACACACAAACACACAAACACCCAAACAAACAAACACACACACACACACACACACACACACACACACACACACACACACACACACACAAACACACAAACACACACACACAGACACACACACACACACACACACACACACACACACACACACACACACACACACACACACACACACACACACACACACACACACACACACACACACACACACTGTAGCTGTAAAACCCAGCAAGACCAGGTTCTATGGGGTCGTTACATGGTCGTACGGAACTTTATCTGACACTAGTATGCGTGTGTGTGTATGTGTGTGTGTGTGTGTATCTTATGAGCAAAAGAGCCGACATAGCAAGCACATGAAGATAATACAAAAAGTATATCGCCCCATTTTTG